>JBAJNP010003337.1:0-40383 GCA_036877545.1 Yasuhikotakia modesta
CTTTTCTTCTCTCTTCTCCTCAGCTCATCACTGTAACCAGCCTGAGCTTCCTGCACAGACAGATGTAGGAGCCATAGAGCTGCCGTCTCTGGGTTATACGCTCATCTACACCTGTCAGCCTGGTTTCTATCTGGCTGGAGGTTCCGAGCATCGCACCTGCAGGGCCGATGGCAGCTGGACGGGGAAACCTCCACTGTGTGCCCGTATGTTTGCCATCATTTACACAAATGCATGCTTGAGCTCACCACCAAAACATACTGACTTAAATGTACATTCAAACTGTTTCTATACGTAATTATACCACATGTATGTGTTTGGCTGCATCCCATCAGTTAGACTAACACAAATCTCATGGTTTGCTGCACTCCAACACTTTGCAATTTTCTTCTTCACAAATGTTGTGAAATGGCTTGTGCACCTGTTTCATCTCCACAACTGGCACAATCCATGTGCTTGAATTTATCACACCGTTGTGAAATTTCACATTATCTGAGTGCTGATTGGCCCAGTGAAATACATTGATTTGGTTCTGGACAATCCAGGCTTTTCACTGTGAGAACAAAATAGAAATTTTAGACAAATTGTTTTTTTCCACTCAGTTGGAGGACGATGGCAGTATCTCAAATTAAAGCTTTATTGTTTCACTCTAAAACTTGAAACCTGATTCTCTAACATCTACTAAAGCAAATCCATTGTATGCGTTTGAGTGTGTTACAATCACCCAATAGCATTTTATTGTGTTCGGAGAGACACCAAATCATAGAGATTAGGGAGTATGAAAAGCAAATATGCATACAGTACATCTCTACAGTGTTGTCCATCGAGTGTTTATGTACATTCTTTGTGACACAAGAGCGTTGAATTGTAAGTGGTTAGTCATCATACCACACTTCCTGTTCAGGGGAGCCCAGGCTATGTGTTACTAGTTGAGCTTGTGAAAGTTTGTGTCTCCAAATATAACACCCCATGTCTCCCATCCCACAGCTGATAACAGACCAAGTGGAAAAACAGTTGGAACGGTGCAGGAGCCGCCCAACACGAAACTACCTGGTAAGCTTCACAGTCAAGCATGAATCATTTAAAATTAGCTTGCAGTTTGAGGCAGGTTAATTAAAATAGTTTTTGAATACATTAGTCACGTCAAGCACATTAAATTGTCGCTGTTCTCTGATTTGATTTGCCTCCCTCTCGTTCTTAATTCTGCTCTCTCACAGTGCCAAGTGGAGTGTTTGCTAAGAACTCTCTTTGGCGGGGTTCGTACGAATATTTAGGGAAAAAGCAGCCGGCTATGTTAAGCATAACTGCTTTTGAACCGCTCAGTAATCGGGTCAACGGCACCCTCATGGACCACAGCGGAGTGCAGCTCAATCTGGCTGGTGAGTGTTCTTAAATTCTGACCTTACAACACAACACACAAGCCATTTGTTATGCTTCAACAGGAAGCTAATGCCGATTTTCTGCCTTCCACTGTTCTGGATATTGTGTTACTTCACCACGCTTAGTTAAACCAAACATTAAAATTCTGTCACTCACCCTTGTGTCTTTTTTAAACCCTTTGTGACTTTCTTTGCACACTGGAACACAAACTTAATTTTTAGCAAAATATTGAAGCAGAATTATCAAGTTCCAAGAGTAACAGAATATTCAATATTCTTTGTTTAATAGAATTAAAGCAAGATATTCAGTGTAAGATCAGGTATATGCCTGTAGCTCAACATTGCATCTCTTAGGTAACGCAAAGGTTGCAGGTTCGATTCCCAGGTAACACTTTAGCCCTGTAGGACACTTTGAAGTCATTATTCACCAAAAAATGCTGCTTCCACTACAACTGTTAAATTTAATTTATGCAACACAAAAATCACAAAATGTGACAGAATTTTAGTGTTTATGTTTATATACACATTCCTCCAGGTACCTATAAGAAGGAAGAGGCTCAGCTGTTGCTGCAGGTGTATCAGATCCGTGGACCTGTTGAGATCTTCGTCAACAAGTTCAAAATCGACAACTGGGCTCTGGATGGGCATGTATGTGTTTCCTGTACTCTCCTCTTGAATTGTCATAAGGCCCTTGTGACGGTACAGCCGTAGATCCATTATCCCGTCGCTTCCGAGACTTCCATGTGCAGTGTGCGTAATGAATATTATCCATGATTTTTCTCCAGATTTTCCAAGTTTTAATGGATTAGGTTTAAATTCGATGTTTGCTCAGAAGATAATAGTAAATCGCAAATTAAATATTTAAGCCATGTGAACATGTAGAAAGGCGATCAAACACAACCAAGCCATCTGATTGGCTGATCCTTTAGAGCGTTGCTTACCGAAAACATCTTACATTTGATTTCAACAGCAAGCTTTAATGTTGACGCAAGTTCTTTTTGTTTACTGTACGACTACACACAGATGAGGTTTTAAGAAAGCTTTGGGCTAGCAGCGCTCGCATGTTTCAAAAGTGCAGATTTCTGTATGGTTTCTTCAGCCTTGGGGTCTCTAAGTGTAGCTAGCTGATGTAAGGGTTCCTGTCTAAGTCCAGACCTTGGGTTGTTACAAGTGCTGCAACCCAGACACACACTCATACACACACACACACACACACACACTCATACACACACTCATACACACACACCTTGTCACTCCTGGGGCTAGAAGAGCACAAAGTTTTCCTTTTAATTAAAACGTCAGTTAAATCATTGCTAGGTAATCAAGGCCAGACGTCTCTTCCCCCCTCCAATGCACTTGGGACAAGCACCTGGGAGAGTGTAATTAAAAGTGTGGGTGTGCGAGAGAGAGAGAGAAAGAGAGTGAGAGAGAGAGAAAGAAAGAAAGAGAGAAAGAGAGATAGGGCACAAGGAAAAGAATGAGACACACAAAAGGAATGAGAACGGGGTGTGTGTGTTTGTGAGAGACAGAGAGAGAGAATTACACACACAAGAATGAGACACACAGAGGGAATGAGAAAGGTGTGTGTGTGTTTTATTTGTGCATATGTTCGCTTTCTGCGCCTTGGTAACAAACGGTGAGGTGGTACGTAAATGTCAAACATAAGTGGTCTTTCACACTGCTGACACATTTTACCTCGCAAAGGCTCATTTTTGACATTTTGAAAATACTTTTACAGTATGACACTTTTACTCTTTTGTTCTTTTCTCTGTAGGTGTCATACATGCCTTCCTCCGACTCTTTTGTCTACCAAGGCTTTGTTAGAGGAAAAGGTTTCGGCCAGTTTGGACTTCAGAGGCTGGGTATGTGTTTTTCTCACTCGTATGTTTTCATTATTATAAGCTTTGACGGATGTGTGTCATGTTATTTCACACTGGTGCTTATTTTCGAAGCACAGGGTTAAAGGCACTTTTATCATCTTAGCTAATGCGACCGTTTATAATATAATGTGTGGGTTGTCAAAAGTATACAGTATGAAATTATGCAAGTAATTCAAAAATGAAATGTTAAACAATGATTTTGATAATGTTACCTGAAGAGTTATTATGGAATCAGTCTTACGCCTTAAAATTAGCTGTGTAATGGCTATATGACCAAAAGCATTAATGTAATACAGTTTCTTTTGACAGATACAGTCAAATAGTCACATATAGCAATAGTCATTAATTACCCCTTTAAAATAATACGCACTGCCAGTGCTGTCTTCATAAGCTATTAGGTATTATTATAATATTTATTGTTAAATTAATTATTACTATTATTAATGTCTTTCATGTATGTGAGCAAGAGAAGCAGAAATAGAATCTGTGTAAATATCAGGTGTACAGCTTGTGGACTGCAAACCGTGAGCAGTCTGTCAAATCCTGCGATAATGAAACAGGCGCGGCTTCGTCTGTAAACGACAGCTGTATGGACCCCTATCCCAACATCATCAGACAGCTTGTGCAAACAGAAGATTTATTAATACTCGGGGCGTGAGTGTGTGTGTGTGTGTGTTCCATCATTTTATGTTGGTTTGATGGGCTGGCTGTATTGAGTTAGTTAATTGAATCTCCTATTTGCCGGTTTGGTGCAGTTGGGAAGCGTTTGGCGTTATCTGATGAGCAGGTGCTCTGATTCTCTCTTGTTGTCTCTGTGGTCCAAACTGAAAAGCGGATTCAGAGTGACTTCATTTTTGCGGGACACATTGACATCAGTAATTTAACAGCATTGTGAAAATAGTGCAGTGTGACATCTCTGTTTGAGTTACACTTAATAGTGGGCTGTGAAAATGTGAACTTTAACTTTTGTATTTAGTAATTTTTTATCTGTTGTGGTTTAATGTGATTTGACACAATAGCTTTCACTTGTAGTTATATCACGTGATGTACAAGTAACACCTCTAGTACACCAGTGACACTTTCTGATGTTATCACTCAATTAATTTGGTCTTGCCTGGTTATAATTTATTCATGTGTTATTTTACAGAGGGCCTTGATCCAAATGGCGAGAATCCAGGTTATAACTTTGCCTCCAACAGCAGTTCAGTGGCAGCAGCCATTTTAGTGCCTTTTATTGCCATGATTATAGCGGGATTCGCTCTGTATCTCTACAAACACAGGTGACACAATTCACAAAATGTACAGTGATGTCATTTCCTGCCCTTGTCAGTCTACTCTGGCTTTGTATGAAATTAAAGGTTGTTGTGGAACATTTCCTAATGTGTCTCATCTTACTTTCAGGAAAAGACCCAAAGTTCCCTTCAATGGATATGCGGGTCACGAGAACACCAATGGAAGAGCGACCTTTGAGAACCCAATGTATGACCGCAACATCCAGCCCACCGACATCATGGCCAATGAGACAGAGTTTACGGTTAGCACAGTCTGTACGGCGGTATAGCGACCGCTGTCATCAAAGGTAAACAGATTATGAAAAAAGGTAAACAAGAACACAGACCTAAGGGAAATAGGAAAAAAGTAATATATTCTCACACAGTTACTTTGCAATGATTTAGTGACATCATTTGCTGTATATTTCTGCTTTCATTTCCCAAACCGCCCTTTCAGCATAAAGTGTGTTTTGAGTGGGGGTTGCAACCAATGAAATTTTAGTTAAAATAGACTAATTTATCATCCTAGTTTTGGTCTCAGACAAAATGGAAACAAACTGCTGAGGCACAGGGATCAGAATGGAGAAGTATTGAATTTTAATTTATTTATTTTAGCTTTTGTATCTCTTTTCAAGGTTATTCTTAAAAAGCACCTAATCTGAGCCGTAGCACATGAATTTAGGCAGGATTTATAATTGCTTTCCTGCTGTATGTAAATCTGGTCTGCTGATGTCAGCCTGAACTTGTCTTGTCATGAGGAAGAAACTTTGCTTTACTAAAGTTGAAGGATTGATTATTCGAATTGCATTAGAGTTTAAATGTTTCTTGCTATTGCAATCGGTTGTTTTGATGTTTCTCTGATACAGTTATTGAGTGACCCAGTCTCTCTGTCTCATTTTGTTTCATCATGTCTATCTATGTTTCACTGCCTTAGTCAGCCCCCATTGCTAACTTAAAGTAGCAATGCTACTAAATGTTTTATAGTAGTCTGACAGTAACTTGACTGTTTTAAAATGCTGCTTGTCTGCTTGTGTAAAACTGGGTTGTGGTACAACATTTTGTGGTAGGAAAAAAATGTATTCTTGTCCTAAAATGTTCCCTTAAAAAATGCTAGTTCCATATTGTGTTATATATACATATGTGTGTGTGTGTGTGTGTGTGTGTGTGTGTGTGTGTGTGTGTGTGTGTGTGTGTATGTGTATGTATATATACATGTATGTGTCTGTTTATATATAGCTCACACATCTCACAACGTTTCTGTTTTCTAATTCCTTCTTTATTCACTTTTCCCTCTTCATAGGCTGAAAATAATCGTTGCCTCTCCACAGAACTGTTCCCATAGTTACAAATGGGCCACATGGATGGACTAAAGAGGAAGATATTTTTGTATGTAAACCAATTCCAATTGTGACAAAAGTGATACATCCTGTCAATGGTGCTGTTAAAAAAAGCATCTACAGAGAAACACTTAGAGACCACATGACCACATGAAACTCTGTTCCTACATCCTACATCTCCTCTTTTTCCCTCTGATGGGAATTTCCTGAATTACTGTGGCATTGCAAAGGGACAAAAGTGATGCTCTTAGCTGTCGCTTGGCAAAAAAAAGTGGGAATGTTGTTCCAACAAATCAAGGGCCGTCTGTTCTCACTCTTGAGGTGGAGGAAGGCTGGGAGATATAGGAGCAATGCATATGAGGAGCAAGTCAAGAGAAGTACGTCCTGGAAAGCAACGGTTTGTTTACTTTTGTACCTTGAGTTCTTTTGAGCGCATTTTGGCCTGTTTATCTTCTTTAAACATCAAAGCAGCAAAATTGCAAACCGACGTAGACTTTGTTCACATCACTGAGGACCTGCTATCAGTTCCCAGAGAATGTTCCCAGAGATCCTGAGGTTTATTGGAACACGTGGATTCTACTCGTAGCACCTATCTCTTCTCACTCCAGCCTGATGGAAAGAATCTCAACATCTCGCTCTGCTGGCTGAGATTGGACTCAGTGCAACTCAAAGTAGCCGATTGAGGTAGAACATGAAAAGACACGGCGAATGTGTTGAGTTTTGGTGTTCAGGGCTTTGTGAAGTTCATGACCATTATCTCCTATCATCTCTTGTTTTTATTGACAGAACAACTTTTGAAGGTTGGATTTCATCAGTATTGGCGAGAATCTGAACTGAATGTTTTGACTTACCATTAGTTTGTGAGATGTGATGTCATGTGGGTGAAGCATTTGTTAGCACTTATACAAACAGTATTGCTGATGTCACAGATTTTAAATTGTAGGTGGGGCTTCTGATGATGATGTCATTACATTAGGTGGATCAAATGATACATACATAAATGGTCAAGACTATTGAAACCCTTCAAGTTTAACATATGGAGGGAAACGTATATATGAGGTTTTCTTTCTGTCCTCAAGTTTATAAGTTAAGGATGACATACAATTTTACTGTACAAGGAGCCAGCACCACAAGTATGAAAAACTGCGTAATATCTGAAGCTTTGTGTCATAATCTCTTTTCCTGCCCGTTTATCCGTGTCACCCATGTCCACTCCATACTTAAGATAAGTAAACGGACTTATAAATCCCACCCTTAAAAAATTAATCCAAAGCTGGTTATTTATTTGCCCTCAAACGTTGATGTGAAGTTTGAAGATGAGCAGCAACATGGAAAGTTAAAGTTTGGAGGGGGGTTGGTTAGCGATTTCAAAGAGGCTAAAGGCTGCCATATTCAAATAAGTTGAACACAAAAAACAACCCAGAAAACTCAAGGCACAAGGGCTTCAAAATAACATTTTTAATTTAATATTCCATATTTAAATGTGTGTAATAACACAAGTAATTCTTGAGGTATGTAAGCGGTCTGTGTTTCAAGTCCATTTATTTTGGAACAGTGCCTTGGTAAATCAGAGAGACTCGTGCTTTTTATTGTTCCATTTTTATCATTTGTGTTACACATAAAAACTCCTAGTTGCTAGGGGAGATTTTCAGAGACACTGGCTCTTTTGTTACAAGCAACCAAGAGACTCACCCATACACAAAATAAAGACCAGCACCTCAAATTATGAATTTAGAATTACAATAAGTTATAAAATGTCAGATAATATTATTTTATCATTACAGTATTCTTATTCTTTCAAATCTGTTGTAGTTTTGACGTTGCTGCTTAGACAACATAAAATATCAAATTTTTAAGCATTTTTGGTGTTTATGGTGATACAGCAATGCTGACATCGAATTGGGTAAAATACTTATTTATGCAAGTTAGTATTTCCTCGTCTTAAGCCCACTGACTGATATTGTTGGATCGACACAATACACCGAGTCCAACAGTTTGAGCACATGGCAACAGTCATCATGAAAGGTTTGTTGTCATGACATTTTTGTCATCACATATTTTATGGTACATATTTCAAGATCATTTATAATAATCTTCTAAGCTTTGACAGGCAACAAGTTTGGAAGTAGAAATACCTGAGCTGCACTTCACGTATTTATAATCTTATAAACATCTCTGTTGTGTTTTTTCTTCCCATGTTGCCTATGGTAACCATATAAGACTGATACTTCACAAAGCTAAAATTAGAGAAGTAAAAAAAGAGAAGGAAAAGCCCCCAACATATTGCATATCAGTTCATATGAATTGCAGCGTCTTGCAACTTTTGAGAAACTTATTTTAAATAAACGTATGTTTTGGAAACATGTTTGGTGTAGGAACATAAGATTGTTTATGGCAGGATAAGATTATTTTTGTGTGGAGATCGATGTAAGCATTTCTTAGCATGCACTTGTCAAATTTATTTCCTTTGTTTATTTTTGTTCCATTTTAAGAACTACAACCATTGATTTCTCTCCGGTCGGCAGACGGTATAAGCTCAGCCTTGAAGGACATTTTAAGGATTGCTCCGGCTATCCAAAGCCTCAAGGAATACAGTCAGTCTTTTTACGTTCTTGACCAAAAGGATTTTTTTGAACAGTGACTTAAACACACACAAGGACCGTTACAAAGTGATCCGCTGTGGATACACAAAAGAACTCTCGCGTCTGAAAGGAGAACTACTCGAATCAAAAACTTTTTTTGTACAGAGATATATTTTTATGGAAATAAATTTGTAATATAAAAAAGAGAGAGAGTATCGACAGACCTGTACATGTTTTTCATTATTGTAGTACAAATGCTAACGGGGATTATAAAGATATATATATAAAATATATAATATATAAAATATATATATACAAAGACAAAATAGACAAAGGTTTTTGTAAATGTAAAAAAGATTGTATATAAAAGTTTACATATTGTAAATATGTAATACCCAACATGGCTTGTCTGCAATATATAAAATGTATTTTATCTGTCTGTATATGAGGCTTTGCATTGTGTTTAAGCTTATTCTACTTTCTTGAACTTGAAAACTATTTTGAAGTTTTTGGAATAAAAATGAAAACATTTGACTGGTGTCTTTTACTGAGAGGGGAGTATGTAAATTTGTGCGAGATTGAAAAATGACTGACTCATCCAAACATCACAGATCTCAGATTTATTGTGACATGAAGATTGAAGACATGAAGTCTTTTGATCACGGTGTAATTTTAGCTCTGCAAGCCACTATATTGACTGACACTTGTCACTTAAGATGTCACAGCTTTGATTATCAAAGATGTCTGCTTGGTTTTTGTCCTAAAAATAATCGGTTGACTGAGGGGATGTTTTTGTGACTTTTTAATTGCATTTTTTAGCAGTCTTTGTCTGAAACCTGCCTGACAAAACCGAGGACAAAGACTAGTTATTTTTGGGACTTTAGTTGTTGTTCTGGGCTGGAGAGACTGGTGGGTGTGTCTGGTGGTCTATAAGTGCATTAATCATTCTGTTGCTGGCCTGTACACACAATAGCTGCATCCAATACCTGACAAATGTGTCTGTCTTAGCCAATACACAAAGGTATGAAAGCCACAAGGCCCATCCAACAATTGCATTATAGTTTCTTTATGGATGTCTCTATCTGGTTAATTTAAGCATATTGGTCTATAGCCAAACTACCTATAGCCTATAGCTGGTGTAAATGAAAATGTCACATTTTCCTGAATGTGACATTTGCTGTAGTTTTTAATGCAGTTGTTTGTTGTTATTTTTGAGGCTCAGAAGTTTCATGTTGTTTTAAAAGTGGCTGTTGTAAAACTAAGTATTATGGGTGACAAGTGGTCTTATGTTTTGGTAGCAATCAGCCAATCAGCAACAGGGGGCGTATACACTAACAGTTGCCTGTATAGAACAGCAAGTTCATTATTTGAGGGTGGAGCCAAAGAGTGGAGGTTGTTTGTCTGGGTGTTGCTTTTATACACCAACAGTGTTTTTCAGAAATCACTTTCTGCACCTTTAACTTCTCAGTATTAAGGAGCTGAGAGCTGTATCTGTGAAATAACTGGAGGAGAAATGAGTAACACTATATAGGTAACAGAGCAGGGCTGAGATAAGCAGTTTAATTTTGTTATTTATAGACCGTTTATTCACAGAAATGGTTCAGCGAAAAACAGCGAAAGAGAGACAGACTCAAATGTAGGTTTATGAGCGCCACAGCCAGCTACCACCCAGCTTACAGGCTTTGACACTCTAGCTGGGCAAGAAAAAAAGTTACATTTCATGAGGGAAATTGCAAGTTACCTCATCTCTAAGCATGCCTCACTCTGAAGTCTATGAGACTACAGCTGAGTCATGACAGGCTTCATCCCTAAATGACTCCAAAGTGCTTTATAGGAAAGCTCTGAATGTTTATGCGGCTATGATTGGCCCTCAGCATGTTGATTATACCAGAGCTTTACTATCTCAAAGATGGTGTAAGGATGTAACACTGAACTTCATGAGAAATAAATTAAAGTAAGCAAATGGAAATTGCATCTTTTCGTTTCAAGATCTTGAGGATGTTGGTCATTCCTTATTACAAACAACTGCTGACTGCAAACAGCCGCCTGAACTTTATTTAAAACTTTAAACTTTATTTAAAAGAGCTTTAAGAGAGTTTATATACATTGGTAGCTGATTCTTATTGAATGGGTGTTTTAATCAACAAAGATTGTAATGTTACACCTTAATACAGCTTAATTGTGTCTGTGCAATTGTCCTCAAGCGTTAAGCTTTTAGCAATTTAACTTTTTTGTACCAGCAGTGCATTGGAATGAGAAATGTTTGCACATGAACAATACCATAAAGCCCAAACATAAATAATTGTCTGACAACAGCTGGTTAACCTTTTGCAATTAAGAAGCTTAGTAGACCAAGACTTTAAACAAGGGAAAACCTTTTTTTGACAAAACAAGGAAACTGTATGCTGTAAGAGTGCAGATGGCATTTTGATAGTTTATTATTTATTCAGTTTAATCATTAGTGTCGTACTGTTTTTGTTCAGTAACTGGAAAGGACCAAACTTTTGTCAAAACTTCCACAACAAGAGCAACTAAGAGGCTTAAAGTTTGGTCAAAGCATTTATGATGAAACGCTGATCTCCCGGCGTTCCATATCCCACACAGATTGAATGAATGAAAGAAAGAAAGAATGAAACTAGAGTGTCTAGATGCTGGTATGTCATAATGCTTTTTTGTCACATGGTTTGTATGCAGTGACATACACTAAGCTACCATGTATCAAAATGACCATTGGTTAAAATGTGTAATATGTAAATGTTTAAATTGGCTGAAAATCAGTATCGAATAATTCTGAACTAACCGTAATGATTTTTTAGGGTAAAAGGCACCTGTGGTACATGCATATAAATCTGGTGCATTTGTTAAATCTGAGCTAAACTTAGTCCTGTCCCAGGTCTAGACCTAGGACTAAGCAAGCACCAAATTCAAGTAAACAATAATTATCTCATTAAAGTAAGAGATGAAAAATCCACCCCATGAACATTAGAAAGCTGCTTAAGGAGAACCGGTCTGGCTCAGATCCTGACCAACTTGAGCTTTAGTGTGTGTGTGTGTGTGTGTGTGTGTGTGTGTGTGTGTGTGTGTGTGTGTGTGTTTCAATTTATTTTGAAGTGGCAAATGGTCGGTTAATGATGATGAGAGCTTGGCTAGGTTAAACTCTGCTCTTCATTGATTAAATCTACTGCCACACCAGGTCATTAGTCACCACTGACCTCTTCTGCACTTGACAGCGATTAATCATGTGACTCAAAGGCCCATCATCCACAGAACTGTTATAATATTACAACATTCCTTATCCGGCGTCTCAATCCTAAGGAAGGAATTCTTGGTAAGTCCTGTGAATAATATATTAAGAAGTTTTCCAAGCTACTTTCCAGAAATACAAATATTTAAATATTTTTAAATGTGGCACGAGAAAATGCTGTAACACTTCAGGTAACAGATGTTTCTTTAAAAATTAAGCACATAATATATAAATAAAGGAACAGCTTTCAACTCTCTTTTTCATCATTCATTTGATTTTCAGTGATTTTGTAAAGCCTGCAGAAGACCCTGTGAGTCTCTTTGAAACTTTGTTTTCACAATTAGTAGAAAAGTTAGTCTGTTTTTTTTCTGGGAAGAAAAGGAAACTTTTCATTCTGTTTTGAAACAGACTACACAAGTGTTACAAGCATAAAGCTGTTAGTCTGCTGAACTGTACGCTAATGTAAACTCAGAGTTTTACACTGTTTTATTTGTTCCTGAGTTTCATATTAGTTTTAGGAGAAAAAAAACTTGAATTTGCATAAAAACATTATAATGTTTTTAAAATGGTATGTGTATTTTTATCATGTATGTTCATAGACCTTTAGCATATATACGCAGACATATTTTTAAGCATTATTATTAAACATCTTGTCATTATACCTAATGTATTAATGACACAATGAGACTCAGACATTACAGATGATGTCACATTGTAAAGTTTGCCTATATCTGTTGGTCTTGTGCGTCCCTTTAGATATGGGCCCTTTAATGTTGCCAGATATTAGTGTTTTGAATGCTTTTTATTAACTCTTGGTTGAATAGAACCCATCTGAGCCGGAACTGGACCCAGACTTCTTCTCTCATCATAAAGACACGCTTATTCAGACAACGAATTGATGGACTGGCAGGACCACCGATCTGCACCACTTCCCCATCAAATTAAATTGAACCCAGAACCCACCGAAAATATGGTGTCATGGCAACCAGCACAGAGCACCACTAGGACACGGACCCCAGTAGTTCTAACAATTTCTTGTTCAAATTTTAGTCCTTTTTGGGTTTATTTACAACCACAGGTGATCAAATAAGTTCAATTCATTAAAAACCAAGCCGGTAATATTTACAGAAATGTGTTTCCTTTTGGTATTTACAAGAATTTGTTTGCCTGTAATATTTACAGGGAGTCGAGGAGGAAAATAAATCGCCTGTCCCTCAAGAAAAATCCAAATACAATAATACAATAAATCTTCAGGTAATTAAATATTGTAATTATCCTTGAGAAGAAATTAGCTTTGCAAAAAGGTCAGACACCTGACTGATGCTAGCAACTGTAATTCCAATATCATTACAGCAGGCTTTGGTGCGAAAGGTAAATGAATATTATCCTTTATATAAAACAGGCTGTTATTTGTGGAGATTAGAGGATGTTCTTTTGTTATGTTTCAACAGTTACATTCAGATGATCCAAGCTTTTGTAAATTGAAATCCTGGTGGATTAGCAACTCTGAACTTCCATTCTGTTATTCTGTTTAATATAAATGATTTTTGTGTAAGTGCATGTTTAAAAGTTACAGTATTAATATCCTTTACTAAGCTCTTCCAACATTTAAACCTTAACAATAAACCTTTTTAATTTTAAACAAATATAAATGTATATATATATATAGAATATATACGTTTATATACACATACGTGTTTGTACATAATATACATGTTTACACACACACATATATATACACACATGTATATGTTTTATGTATGTAATGTGTTAATAGTATATACCTTTTGATGTTATTTTTCTATATTGTGTTTATGTGCAGGTTTCCTTTATGACAGATTATGTTAATGCACTTTCAAAAGTACAGAAGAAAACTTACTGTAAAACTAATATTTGTGCACCACGTTTTAACAAGGTTTAACAGTTTCTGTATTGCTTGTTTATTTTAAGGGAAATGCACTCAGGCCGAGGGACAATCTGTGCCCTATATGGCTGCTCATGACAGGAAGTGGAAAAATATATGAAAACAGTTCAGTGAGTTTGTTTTATTAAGTGCAATATTTTTTCCCATCTGCTCATATTGCTTTTATTGCTGTCAGTGTTTGGAGATCTTTGATTTGATTTTGTTATAGTCTGGAGGGCGCAAACACGCTTTAGCAGGTGATGTAAAAATAGGCTGAAATCGACTTCCCTGTTTGAGTGAATGGCCATGATTCACACGAATAAAGACTGAGGTAAATTGTGCCACCTTTATTCCTAAATCCTTTAAACAAGTTTATATAGTAACAGCTTTTGTCTGTTTTGAGGGGCTGTCACTTTATAAGTTCTAAACTAACTTGCTTCTAACTTGTTTCTTATTTAGGCTAATCTTTCCTCAAAGTCCCATCGCCTGATATGAATGTTTACAGCTTGTTTCTTTTACTGTCAACAAACATTGTGAACTCTGACATGTCCCAATTACAGCCCAGCTTTTTTACTGGAGTTAGAGGCGGTTTCATCAACATTCCTTCAAACAAAAAGAATGGCAGCAAAGCGCTTTGATACACCTCCCTGTCTGGGCTCATAAGCTTCCTCAATTCATTGCCCTCTGTAGCAGCCAGATGCAATTTAAAGCGCTGGCTGCCAGGGAACAATAATGACGGCATTACGGCTGCAGTGCAGAGAGAGAGTCTGTCTCATTCTGAAGAGGGTGGAAGGGGGGGGACGCAGATAGACCAAAGAACCACTAAACACAGAGACCCGTCCGTTCACAACGGACATCTGAACGACTCCATGTCGAGATGTGATTATATCTATCCCTGCTTTGACCACTGACAGACCTGTCTTTATCTTGACATGCTTCAAGCTCTTACACTCTTTCTCTCTTTCATATTTCTCTTCATCCAAAGCACTGAGGGTCACTGGCACAGATTGTATCCCAGAGCAGGAAACAGTGTTTATTTTTCTTTTTTCTTTCAATTTATCTCCAGGTTTAACCAAAACCGACCGCCATAGTCTTTAGATCAAGTGCTGTTTTTTTCCACGATTTATATTTGCAATATTTATTTATTTAATTGCTTTGCAGTGGATGTCAATGCAGAGTAAGTGTCTTTTGCAATAAACAGTGTACAGCATGCAGCACATGCAGCAAATGTTTGCATGTGCTGCATGCTGGAATGAGGTGTATTTGAACCCTATTTATGGCCTTATTTATGTTTGATCTGCTTTGCAATAGATGGACTTCATATCTGTTGTTTTGTTACTCCATTTCAATGGCTTAACTGAAACTCACAAAGTAGTCATTTTAAATCATTTTGAATCCTAAAAATATCTTATAATTTGGGGAACAAGTTTGATAAGCCCCCAGATATGTATCTAGGTAAGATATATGATGAAATCTAATGTAATTCGTCCTGTGAGGTTCCTGTCAGTCAGGAGCGATTTCCACTCATTAAGGATGAAGGGTTTGTGAACGTTTATGAGAGAGGAGCAATCGTTTCATGAGCCTCTTCATTTATTACTGACACTCTTATGTTAAATTAAATATTATAAATAAAGTGCATCTTTTATGCATAATAACTGTTATGCATTAATATGGTGTATATGGTTCAGTTGTTTCAGTAATATACTTTTATTATTTTTCTATCATGTCCGTGTTGATTTTAAGGAAAACTTCTAGGAAAGCCGTTTCCTTACAATCAGCATTTACTAGCAGCGCATGAGAAAACGATCTGCTGACTCGTATAACGCTTCTTACCCGTGCATGTCTCCGGTCACGCGTAACGGTGACCCGGGTCACCGGGGCTATAAATTCCTGGCAGCATGGCGGTACACAAAAGCATTGATCAATGTAATTAGGGCTCTGTGCACACAATGGGTTTAATAGGTGCAGGAGGGAGATGGAGGGACCTGACAGATGAACCAGGAATTTTAACAATCAGGAATCAGGAATAAGAATGTTTTGGGAGATAGGCCCAATATTGCCGATGCTCTCAGTGCGGCAATGGCTCGCAACGGGATCATGTAGTTATTATTTTAGAGTGCTGTGGTAATTATAGGGTAGCGTGGCTCATTGCCATGAAGAGGAATAAAATCAAAGCATTGAACAATGTCAGAAATGTCACTGGTGCTCAAGTGGTCTTGATTTGAGGACGTTTTGGCTAGTTATTAAACACGTTACACATCCCTCTAGCATACATATTTGATGGACAAATTATGATCTAAAGTATCTTTAACACATTATACCTAATTATTTTTACCTATAAGTTTGATGTATTATTTTTCATGTTGTCCATGTAGTACCGCTTAGTTGTTCATACATGAACAAATGGCTTCAAAAGTAAACATGTAAGATAAGTTACATTTGATTATATTTATTTGATATTTGGATGTATTCAATCATTTATTACAAATGAGTCTGAGTGGCCTGTGTGCAAAATCAGCTGTTTTCTTTATGCAACATAAAATTTGAGTCACAAACAAAAGACTCAAAACAGCAATACCTATAAACATGATTAAATGAGTCACATTTATAGCCGTTGTAAAAACATTGATATGCGTTGATGTACACTTTTGTGGTTATTGCAACTGTGATTTTGACGATAATGACAACATCACAAAGACCACAAAAAATAGCTTGTGGGCTCGTGTTGAGCAGTGCTGACTCGCCTCATTATCACCTGCTGAGCAAAGACATAGACAATAATTTAACCCGTGTAGCAGAAGATCTTGGTTACCCAAATACTGAATGAGGAAAAATCCAGAGTCAAACTGCATTAACTGAATCCCTTTTTCATCCCTAAGCTATCCCGCTCACAATCTGACACAGTGACTATGTCCATTCCGGATTCTCGGCTTAGTTACACCTGTTACCTGTGGAGAGCACACCTGTATCCGTGCTCTGATTGGTTATCTAGGTGTGTTGACTTTGTATCAGTTCTGACAGGTGTAGTGGATTAAAGCAGAGACAATCATTTGTCAACTCTCCCCTACAACAATAACCCTCCTGGCTGATGAAGAAACTCACCTCTCTTGTTTTGGCAACGGTCACCAGCTGGCCTGAGGTGAGCCTGCAATATCACTGGACTGGCTTTCTCACTAAAATATAAGATTACAAAGCAACACTACTTGACAGGGTATCACTATGTCTTGACCACAATATAAATCATGTAGTGGCTCTCATCAGTCAATTCCTATCTTATATTTCCTATATGAAATATTATTGCTTGTAAAAAGTAAATAATAAAGCATTTTTCCAAGACATTATGTAATACATCTTTGAGTGGAAAGCTATTTTTCGTGTTAGAAACTGTCGTGTTGACACTGTTAATATTAAAGTTGTTGGAATAGATTGCTCCAATAAAATAACTTTTCTTACCAGTATGAGAGAGAAATGAGAGCAAGCCAAAAAAGTCCCATATGGTTTCTTTAAATCCACTGATACAAGTAACACTTTGACTTATGACAAAAGCCTGTTAATTTGATGGATATGCTAATTTGGTGGCTATGACCTAAGCACCCTCATTTGCATTGCATATTAACAGTCACCTACAATTACTTGCGTCACCTATGACTCGTATCACTACCAAAAACCTCAAACAGAGGGTCAGTCTTTTGAAATGCAAACTGTGTGGTGATGGTTCAAGAACAAACGCACACTGTGCTATTTAAAATGCTGTCGTCAGGTGATGGGTTAAAAGCAAATGAGTGAACATTTGAATACTGATTCTGAACGTAAAGTTCAATCAAACTGTATTATGTGAAATTAGGCTGTTGTTTCATTCTGAATGTGCTACAGAAAACCTGTGTAATAATTCCCATGTTTTCTGTGAATACGGGGGTCTTTTATCTCATTGTCAGAACTTGTACCCCTTAATCATCTCTTTCTTGTTAACCCTCATTTCTTTTGAAGCTGTGAGACCCCAAAGCATTTTTAATAACTTAAGACTGTTCCTAATCTTATGAGAACTGATTACAAACAAACGTTTAACTTCATAAAAGACTTTATAACACTTTTTTAAACTACTACATTATTGTTATCTGTGATCTCAGACTCCCCAGCTATAAAATTTGAATATATTACATTTTTCACATATTAAGACATTTTGAATTGTGTACAAACAGTATTGTTATGAGCACTATTTTTTTTACTTTATTTTTATATATTCTTAAAGTCAATCAAAAGCATATTCCTAAATTGGACATCCGTCATTTCAAGTGCATGTATGCTTTTGTGAAAAAAAGAAGTTTAGGTTTCAGTTATTTGATTATTGGGTTTAAATTAAAGTTGAAACAAAGTAAATGAAAATTAAAAGCTTAGTTTCAAAAAGCTAAATAATAATCCAAGAAATTGTTTTTCAGGTATTGACTGCATTCCACAAAATATATTTTTGTAATGACACTGTCTTTAATTTAAAACATATACAGATGTGACAACTGGAATTATGTCCTGGCAAAATATTTCCGTTACCACAAAAAGATTCACTGGTAAGTTGTTGTGAACGTGTGATTTGACTTTGATTTCTGATTTGTTGATGCAACCAAACTTAATAAGTCTTGACAGATGAAATCAAAAGTGTGACACAATAATCCACATGATTACATCTGCTGTGAAGCATAACAAACAACTGAGCCAATCATATGCTGTGAATTCTGATGATGCTGTAGGTGCCATTAGCTTGTGGTAAACATGCTAAGTTCCTTTAAAATCGTGGCTTATGGGGTGAGACGTAACACAAGATTAACAGGAGCTTCTTGAAGATGAAAAAATGTCACTAACACCCACATTTCATAATCATATCAAGCAAACAAAACTGCTGCTGGGTTCATAATCCATGCTAAGAATATTACATGAGGATTTTGGTCTCCCATGGTCTCAAATATCTTTTGGGAAAGTCGCAGAACTATTGCCAGACTTTCACAGGTAGTGGAGATATACAGTGTGTTCCTCAGCAAGGACAAACAACTCCTGTTGCGTTTAAAAGGGCGTTTATGTCATTTCAAGCCACCACATAATTTTGTCATTCCAGATGATTGAGTTGTTGGCAGAGTGAAAAGGTGTTTCAACATTTCATCAGCGTGTGGTTTAGCTCAGAGTTTTCTGCTGACGTGATTTGTGTTGCGTTGTGTTTTTCCCCATAAAAGTTACTCTTTCGCTTTCATTTTATGGGAAAGCTTTCGTAAAGTTAGTTTTTGCTCTTATTTCGCACGGCTATCAAAAAGCACTCACGTATACCTCAGGTTTTCATTTCCTGACACACAGGAGCTATGAAAGTCAAAGCTGATAGGACTGTTTATTTTATTGATTTAATGTCTTTATCATGTCAAAATGATCATATCTAAGAGATGGTTGCACTTAAACAGAAACACAATGTCACAAAGTACCAGTGGAAAACTATAACCTTCATGTTTTGATAAAGATAACTTTAAAAAATGTTAAAAAATGTTTTAATTGCTAAGCCACCCAGCTTCAATATACTGTTGTTGGTAAGAACTTTATGCTCATGACTTTGAATTTGTTTTTTAGTCTATTTGTTCTTAATTCAGATCGGTTGAGGACAGTGATCTGTGATGTCGGGTCCCGGTTGAGAGAGGGAATAAGTGCATATTAATCTTATGGACTGATGTTTGTGAACAGCTGGCTGCTTCTCTGGCCTCAAGCCGCAGTGACCTGTTGCTCTATGAATACACACACACACACCTACCTGTTTGTCTCACTACTTGTTAGTCATTCCATAGCCTTCCATTGGTTTCACAAATTTATTATATTATACTGTTTTCTTCCCCCTAATATATAAAGTGTCATGCCACAACAAAACCAAATCTCTCACATTGTTATCAATAAATGTGTATATATGAAGCCCTCATTTTGCATAATACGTTTATATTTATTCAGTTGGCAGGCGCTAAGCAACGTACTGGGAATTCAAGGAACACCTTGTTATCAGTTCTTGTATTCCCTAGGATCAAACCCACAACTTGAAATTCAACAGTTGGAACATATTATTTAACACAAAATACTTCAGTACAAGCAGGTGCATAAAACCCTCCAGTCTTCTCAGTCGTATGCCTTGCATATTTACCTAATTTGGCCCCTGTCTGTAGTGTTAAGACTGAGGTTAATGAAGTGCACGGATATTCAGCACACCTCACAGAAGCAGTCCAAACAACAGCTGGAGAGTGTCCCTCTGGTGGCCGGCTATCCAATGGTGTGTCACATTAGTTTGCTTAAAATGGCCGCCAGCCATGGCAGAGTTTTAGAAAACCACATCCAACAGAATTGCAGCTCAATGCTAACCTTTCAGCGTGATGGATTCTGCCATAGTTGCTAAAGTTTTGTTATGAATGGCACAAACATGCAGGATATACAGACTCAGAGAGTGCAGCATATTGTTCACTCTGCCTGCCGGCCATGTGGCCACTGTTAGAGTAACAAACACACCACTAAAGCCCAATTGTTTCCTCAAAAAGCTAAAGCAGTAATTTTAAACACACCCTCATCCTGTTGGGACAAGCAGACAGTAGATGCACTGAACTGCACGCTGATTGTTTGGATAACATTTAAAGCAATAACATCTGATAGTGATTTCAGACTTATTTTTTGGTTATTTTTGACCTGATAGGTGGTGGCCACACTGAATCCTTACCATTCAAAGATCTTTTCGACTCCTTGAAAAACAATTTTGTGGATTTTATTTTTTGCTTTGCTAGCTTGTGGACATCTGCTTGCCCAACACTTTGTGTTCACAGCTATTGGTTTTACAAAATCAATCATATCAGTATCTCCTCAGTGTTTACCTCAGCAGTAAATAGCAGCTTCACCTTTGATCTACTGTAGAGTTTGACCTGCTGGCTCATCTCACTGATAACCACATCCTTTAATTCATATATTGGCTACGATTCATTTTATTGGTTTTTAATATGTCAGATTTTGCCAACATTTAGATAAACTACAGACAAGTGTGTATTAAAAATCTGTAAACAAACAAAATAGCTTCTGTGCATGTGCAATTATTTAATGGCTCAAGGATTGCAGCAAATGGCTGCTTGAATCTTCCACAAAACTGTGTGAGGCAAAGTAATTTTTATGGTGACCATTTAATCCAGAATGCGGAGAAGCAAGAGTTACATTTTGAAAATAAGTCACTGATATCTACTCTCTAAACCTTTCACACATAAGGCCAGCAGGTGAGTCCTTATCTGTTGTTATTGAATCACAGCTCCCTGTGTTGCTCTCATCAGATAGCTCAGAGGATTTCAGCACTCTCCCTCCAGAGCAATTTTTACACCAGCCATTTAAGTCCTGCAATTCAGATTGGTAGACATGGACTTCAGGTATAGATTTTACAAAAGCTGTACTGCAACAATTCAGTATATTCAGTATGGACAACTGCCCAGCTAACAATTTAAGGTTGTAAGAATGTTTCCCTAATGTTTCAATTAGGTAACAAAAATGTTAAAAAAACGTTATATATTGAAAGTTCAAGAAGGTTTATCAAATGCTCCACTAGCGTCTTATAAATAACGTTTTTGATTTATGTGACATATAACCTTAGAAATGAACATTACCGCAAAAACGCTTTTGGTAACTTGAGAAACCTTTTAGAGAATGTTAGCCAACATACTAAGAAAATTCCCTGTTAGTTGGTTGACAGCTATTATGTACTAAATTTAATGGACTGTATATGTATTGTTTAACAACACATGTTTCTACTATATCTGATCTACCATATTAAACAATTTTTGCATTTTTTATGTTTCATTACCTACATACAATTTCTATGTCATTATTACTGTAATAAGTCAGACAAAATAAAACAATTTGCATTGCATGACCATGGCATTAAATGGCCTATTCAATTGTTAAGGTTTATGATCTCACCTCGCAGATGAAAACTCACCAGCATAAATGTGTGAGATATGCAAGGCTGGAGATAATGTAAATGCATATGAAACGCATATATACATCGGACGTAATGAGACATGACAATTTTACTTCTCAAGGATGAAATTGATCGTTACATGATCCCTTAAACTGGATAGAGGTGATGTTTAATTAACCCTGTTTAGCAATAGGTCAGGCTTGGCGCGTCACAAACGTGTCGACGTCGAAGAGTGGCATGATGACGTCATTAGTTTAGGTCAGGTGTGTAAATGAAGGAAATAAGGTCCTGTATGGTGCCGTAATGCAGAAAGTTTGTAGCTTCAACAAACAAGCGGCATCGATCATATGCATTTAAAAAGCAATCCTCTAAGGAATCACCAGAACTCGCAAACCGGGAGAAATGTGGGAAAGCACAGGTTAGATGTATTGGACATAAAGTTTGCTTGGATAGTCTGTTAACCAGTTGCATACGTTTCTGATAGACGTTATATGACTGGATTGTGATACATAATGCCTCCATTGCTTTCATAACATTTTTTTGTGGGTTTCGTTATATGTTATTTGTTTAGGAGTTCTGACGTGGTTTAGTGATGGCTGTAAATGAGTGCCTGTAACTATGCGTGGATAGATGCGGCGAATACATGAACCCAGGAGGGACCATTATGAACGTCAGGTGAACAGGAAGCTTGTCAAATAGGTGGTGACAGGTGAGATACATACAACAGTAGGTGAGTTTATTTAGGCTAAATTCACTGTACAGTCACCCAAGGATCAGTCAAGCAGATGAATATAAAATGAATAAAATATCACTCAACTTTCCTTAAAGTGCTCTTATCCAGTTCTTTTTTAAAATCAAGCCTCATTTTATAAATATATTTTTTGTTATTTAAGACACTAATTGTAGATTTATATGTTTAAATATAATGTGCAGAAGCAACAATTGGTTAGCTGCTGTAAGTGTACTGTAACGTCTCCATACTGGCTTCATGTTTAATATTAATATAAATATTCAACATAAGCTACTATGGCTAATGTATAGCTGTCTCTGCACATTAAACCGGAATAGAATTAAACAAACTTAAACTAAATCTTAAACCACACTTAACTAAATCTATATAAAACTAAATGTTCTGTATTTAATGAATTTGAACACGACAACAGTTTTATTAATTAGATATTATAACAAAGCCAGGGTGACAATAAACTAAGGTTTGTTCCACTCATTAAATAATTTGTGCCTCATCTTTAGTTTAACTGCATGCACTGCTTTGACCTTTTTGTCTCCAGGACTGCATGTCTTTATTGCGCTTACATGCATACGGTGTCATACTGTTTCCTCCCCGCTGTGTATTATTTTAATTGCGACAGACTTATGCATAGACCTGGTGCGTGTAGTGTAATTAGGGTCAATGAACCTTTGGGATGCATGGACCATTGACCATTATATTGACTTTGTCTGCCACCGTAAGAAATTAAAGTTAAACAGCTCAGCATTTATAGGCCAGACTTCTCATCTTCATTTCTATTCATGAGATGCTTATGTAAGGAAATACTGTGTTAGATGTATTGATTGCGAACACTGGCTTAATTTTGCTGGTTTATACGCCGCATTAGTCATCTATTCCATATTATCATCTCTTTCTAACTGTATTTGAAATTATTCAAGCAATTGCTTTTTAGCATTTATGTATAACTTGTATATAGCCAATTTATACAAAGGAACAAAGTGTTAAACCAATTGGTTTAACCCATTAGAAATTAGATGCAATGTGAAAAGTCATTATCACAGTACATGGTTTCTAACAGTGTAAGTTGTAAGTTTTGAATACATTTTTATTATTTTTGTTATTTTATTGCTTGTGCAGTATAATCAAACTAAATTTCACTTTTTATTAAGCATATAATATTCTCAAAACATTTCCACCTCCTGTATATATATTAAAAGAAATTACATTTTTATTTTACATTCATGCATTTGGCAGACACTTTTGTTCAAAGTGACTTACAGTGAGTTGAAGGTACACATTTTTATCAGTACTTGTGTTCCCTGGGATCGAACCCACAACCATCGCGCTGTGAACACAACGCTCTACCAGTTGGTCCTGTACTCTTACTGACCATTGAGTTACAGGCACAATATGCTACTTTCAGTCTCTAGGTTTCAGGTTTCAGTATTTCCAGGTCTGACAGTATGAAGTGTGTAGCGGCATGTTGTGTTTTCCCTTCTGTGCTATAACAAGTGAGTTGTGCGCATGGGTTTGCGCATGAATACTGTGTCTAGCGCTGAGCTTGTCCATTCTGACAGCCCTTTTTATATTAAAGTGAGATAAGACTGGGCCGCTGATAATCCCTCGTCTGCTGGAGGTATCTGGGTACTACGTCTGCCTGCTTATTTGCTTCCATTTTCTAAAACAGTGTGTCTTCTCTTATGAGGCAGCTGGGGTGTCTGGGCAGGGAGGTAGACTTGAGGTTGAGCAGGGACAGTTCCCCTGTGTGTGTGTGTGTGTGTGTGTGTGTGTGTGTGTGTGTGTTTGTTCCAAATAAAGTGTATTCTGCAAGAAAACTTYAGGCAGTCAGTCAGTCAGGATACATTTGCATAACATCTCAAGAGCTTTACTTCTGTGTTTGTTGCTTAGCCTGTTGGTATTGTAGGTTGCATATCACTGCATATGTTTTAGAGTTTTGCACATTGACAAACTTAGAATATAAGCATCCAGTGATTTATTGTAATCTGATATTAATGCAATCAGAAATATACATAAAGTCCCTTAAAGTGCTTCTGGGCTATAGGTTTGTAAAGTATAGGTTTGGTGACACCTGGGAACGAAATCTGTTACCTTAGCATTGCTAATTTAATGCCCTGCCTTGTTGAGCTAATGGAATTTATCTGTTGCAGTCATTTTACCCAATTTTGCACTGGTTTTAATGTTATATACAGATAAACTACGGTCTAAAAAATATTTTTTTTTATTGGAGACTGACCCAGTGTGTCCTCAGCTAAGGCAGGGAAACAGTCTAGACAGGTGGACAATCTATCACAGTAAATTCTATTTAGCGCTAAATTACATGGTGGCTTTAAAAGTCATAAGTCCTTTGCTTTCATCACCAATTTGACTCTATTACAGACAATGTCAGCCACACAGAAACATGTTATTATCCACAAAAGGCCACTTTGAAAGGTGTTAATTAATTATACCAGCACCACCATAGAAACAGTTTAAGCATTTGAATGGAACGGACCACATTAGTTCATTATTCTGTTTTTGGTCTTTTTTTACCCCTGTTAAACCTTTATTATCTGACTGGCTGGAACAGTGGTGATTAAGGCTGTGTAATTCCCAAAGGCCACTGCACACATCTTATCTTGCTCATTTTTATTACAATTTCCCTGATGCTCTTTGCATAGTAGGACACCAGGCCCCGTGTTTGCTTCACTTTGGCAGGGACGGTCACTTAAAGCCAAGGACATCTGCTGGCCTGTATCAAAACATATGGCCATGGCCTTTTACAAGGGCTAAAAACAGAACATAACCAATAACAAACAGGAACACATTGTTAGAGCTCGTTGCAGGAACTACAACTTGACAAATACTGGATATTTGATTAAGTTTTTTCAGCTTCAACTCTGTAGAAGTTCTTTAGAAGTTTCCTTCAGGAAAGAAAGAAACACATTTAAAAATGTAAGAGAATTTCACAAGGTCATGCATCATCAGATTTCAACTGTTTGCAATTTTGTGGTATTTTTGTGGTCACTGCTCTCACTCATCACTGCTCTTTCTCATCATCATAAACTAGGCTGAGTGTCCATAAATCAAACGCTGAGGATTATTCCCATAATATTCTATTTTTCTTCTGGGATGCATGAATGATTAATGAATTACAAAAGAAGAAAGTTAATGTTCTCAGTGCTTTGAGTGTGTCTTTTCTCACACTGTACTACAGGTAACTAACAAACACTGTGAGATTTGTGTCTGCTGTAATATCCCAGCATGCCTTGCAGGAGGATAAGAAAAGAGAGTTCATGACAGGAAGTTTGTACATACATTTAAAGGTGTATTCAGTTGTATCAGTTGTTCTAGCTGTAGTGAGTTTAGTGTGTAGTGCAAGAAAAGTGGTCTTTTCTCAGCATTAGTTACAATTTTATCTCAGCCACATCTTTGTGCTTTTAATAAGCAAACCTACTTGTTTAAATACTTTGCAAAATGTGTGCTCAACACTTTTTTGTATTTTAAGACTTTTACTGACTTACCATTTCTATATTAACTCTATTAACAGTTAGAGTTGAATGCTAGCAATAGCATAGGTACAGCTAATCTTGTTAAACTGGGCCTGTATATTATTAATCCCTCAAGAGACAAAAGTTTTTTAAGATAATGTCTGATTCAGTTGCTTATGTAACAGCCACTTGTAAGTGGGATTATTTTCAGTAATGAAGTAATTGTGTGATGGTATCTGCTTGATTACAGAATAGCTTAAAGGAAGAAAAAGTTGTACAAAAGTTATTCATTGATTGTTCCTCTGTAAAGCTATGAAGTCGCATTCACACTTCAAATTGTGAAACGTTCATGATTTGTTTTCTCTGAGACAAATTTTTGTGGTCATAAAAAATATACTAGACACCAAAATCCATTAGTGACAGAAACATTTTTACCTCTGTAGACAGACTCGCAGATTCTTCAAAATCTCCTCCCTGCATACTTTTGATATTCTACTGTAGATATCTATCATTTTTTTCATTCTCCTGCAGGATGTGTCTGACGGGACCTGTGGTGAAGATCAAGTGTTCCCCACCTTGCCGGATGATTAATTTGTAATGTTCTTTCTTTCCAGATGAATTCAGCAATGCACATTTGGCAAAGCTTGATTTATTTTACCTCATGCCCCTGCATGTAATATGTTGATAAATTGACAAATCAGCTGTGATTGGTTTACATTTAATGACACAGTGAGATGAGATGCCAGGCCAGGCCTGACTGCGCAGTCTATTAGAGTGAATCTATTCAGGCTACGTCCTGTTTCAGCTGCGGAAACCTACTTGTTAAAACATCTCCATTTTAACTTTGAATTACTACAATGCAGAAGCGATACCTCAGAATGAAGGACGGATATGATTTAGATTTGCACAAAAATAATTATAGCATAATCCTGAAAGTGTCCTAAAATATAGCAGATGTACCTACTTTGACAACAGTGTTGCTGTGAATGTGTCTTTTCATTAAATTCAAATTTTAACAGCATTTTTTCAGAGAAGATTAGCTTTCTAAACAATGTTTGAGTTTGCAGTTACCAGTATATGATTCTTGTGATTTGGACGGCATTATAAACCATCATAAGACAGCGGATACAGAACATACAATGTTGCAAATGTGTCCTCAGCTTTTAATGTGTCTTGTCCATTTGTGAATTTTGAAAAAGGCCAAGGATTCTGGGAAAGTCGTCTGATGAGTTTTTAATGTGTTTTTTGATGGCGTTGAAATGACTTTAATTCACAACTTAAATGGCTGTTCTAGTGAAGCCTATCACTTATCTTAATGTTATAGTTTTATTGAGTTCACGTAACGCCTCGTGTACAGTTTGGGTTTTGACTGGGAGATTGTGTAATGACACTGGCAGGTTGCAATCAGTTTGTGAGACAGGTTTTGAAGAAACTGCTGAGATACATTGATCAACTAAAAAAAATGTAGACCACAGAGCTGACAGATTTAGCTGGAATCTATCTCTAAAAATTAAATGTGTCTTTCAAGGTTTAAATCACTTCTCTGTTCCCCGTTTAATGTGCAGCGTTATCAGATTGGTTAATGTTAACATCAACTGGCTTAAAGTTACAAAGTTGTAAACACTGTTCATGTTTGCTGTTAGACTTACTGGTCTATTTGTCCAGCCAATAGCAGATGGGGGTCATTGTGAAAACTGTTGATGAATTATTTTTGCAATGCTATGTTGCGTCTCAAGCGGATGAATTACACGCTTCAATTTGATAACTAGTATTGACCCACTTCAAACTCATTAGAAAATACTGGGAGAATTAATTAGTTGGTTATTTTTATTTTTTTCTTCAAAATAATTAGTAGGGCCTAAACTTCCAGCGTTCCACCGGGGCGCAAAAATTGGATTTCAAACACATTTTCTCTCCGAGACCCCAAACATTAATCAGCGCTTCTATCTAAATCAAGGTTGTTCTGTGTGATTACCACAATTATGATCTTATCAGCCTGCAGTGGCTCTGAGGCTAAAGCATGATCGCTTAATCACTGGAAAATGTAATTTCCAAGCCCCGTCCAAATTGTGCATCTTTCCTGAACTCATTCTCTGTTCTGTTCAGTCTCCTGCCTTATCAAAATTAGGAACATTTGGACAAAATTTTTAACATTTTTCCTACTGGTGGCAGTAGGAAAAACTTTAGAACCAATGACAAGTATTTTTGATATAAGTAACAAAACATTTAGTTTGGACCACTGTAGATTTTATTCCTGAGTCACTCTGGAGTATCTCTTGCTTTGTTGGTCAAGGTGTTTAGATGTCACCAATCTGTCATTGGCTTAGACAAACATTGTAACCAAGGACACACTGTGAGATGATCCCTCACTAACGCTTCATATGTCCTGAGGTAGATGCAAGATGTGGTCATTTTAATGGCATATTTTTGTTGTCCAATAAAATTCTTGACCATATGCTCCTAAAATCTGGAAATATTTTAAGCGTAATTCAAAGAATAAAAACTTTGCAATAAAATAATAATCTCTGTAATTGGTTTTCAGATGGTCGGATTTTACTGTCATTGCCATAAGCCAGTTTTAATCAAATAACCTGTTGTTTAGTTTTTATGTGTGTTTATGGAATGGTTGCAAAATGACTATTTACATACTTAATATAATTACAAATTATATTCAGAACAAATACCTGCTTTGTAACTAATGAAATGGTATTGAAATTTTCGTCACATTGTATTTCTGTTGCAACCCCTTTTAGAAATGGCTGAAATATGCAGTATCTAACAGACTTGATGGTTTAGATTCTCAATAAACATTGTCTTGAAAAATCTTTCACACTTGGATATAAATTGAGCTTTCATTCAGCTTGATTGCACTGTAAGTCTGTTTGGATGAAGTGTCTCAAATTTATAAATATAAATGTCTGAAGAGTTTGTTGTGGCAGTATATCATTTGGCCGTAGGCTTTGTGAGGCTGTGTGCTAATATGAAGCGATATTAGCCAGCCAGCTCATGTTATATTGCTGTTATACAACTAGTCATCGTACAATGGAAAATAATTGTGAAAATGTAAATTTATTAGACAGTCCTAAAACCTGAAACCATGTTATGTGTGGAACTACATTCTTGCTCTGGTAGTAATTTTACCTCACCTTTACTAGACCGATCAGAAATCATCCTGAAATCAGAATTACTAACACTGTCACAATCTATCAGCCGTGACACTTTCTAGAAGAAATGGGCTTTTAAAATGGAAGATCAGCCTGCGACTCATGCAGAAGTCTTCCAAGTTTCAGTCATATCACTGTACATTAATTTAAGCTCCCTGGTTTAATGGAACCTTTACCTTCACGTAATGCTGACAGAACTCACCATTGCTTTAAATGCAAGGTCATCTCTTTAGAGGCTATATTGTGCAAGTAATGCACGTTTGCTGTATGCATAGAAAGAGCTTATTTAATATAACAGAACTGTACTAGAGAATGGACAACTTTAAAGTGCCTAAATAATTTAGTAAATTTTTGGAGGATGATAAATGTCTTGGAATATGTTTTTATATTATGTCTGTGTTTGGTTGTCTTGAATTGAATTATCAGTTTTGTTTGTTTATGCTCAGATATATTATGGCTTGGAATTATGAATTATTATGAATTATTAATCATTCGGCCATGTTAGCAAAGCCTCTGTTTGTATAACGCTTCTCTGTGTAACCTGTATCACTGTAAGTATTGATCAGTTTAATTTATGAATACTGTAAAGGTTTAGAGATTCTTTGTTAGTTTTTATTTATGTAGTAGTATTTAGTATGTAGTATTAAGTAAATAAAATAATATTGCAACTCAGAATTAATTTATGCTAATCCTATTTAGCATTGCTCCCATTAAAGGCCTGGTCATTATGACTGACAAATGATTGGTTTCATTCTCAGCCCAGTCGTACAGAGAAAATCAAAGATTTCATACATTTAGAAGATGGTGCCACTTCCTGCAGTTTACTGGTAATAAATACAGCTGAGAGAATCTTTGAATGTCTCATTATGGTCTTTCAGTCCTTATGGCAGTGGTTCACCAGTGACCCTATGAACGACGGAGAGATTAGCCAACCATCATCATCGCCTATAAGTCAAAGACGCAGTTTTCTCAGAATAAGCACTGATTATAGGTTTGCCAATTTTAAAATCCCTATAGACATCAACTGGAGTGACAAATGATGGGCCTAATTGCGTTGCGGTCACTGCTATTAAGTCCACTCTGGTTTTATTTGCTGAAGAAATCCATACTTTCATCCTGCGTTCATTACAACGTTTCTGGAGCTTGTGAAAAGCGTCCTGACCTTCAAGTGTGTTCCGTAGCTTTCCCAGCGGAAATTCCTATTATTGTTAGGAAGAACTGGTTTCTGGTCAAGAAATCCAGGGATAATTCCCCAGTAGAGGGTTTGGCTGTCGATATTGGTAAATTATCAACATGGTCATTTGTGATATAGTTATGGGGGGAATGATTGGAATTGTCCCACATGAATTGTTCATTGAAGCAGATGGAATTTCAGTCAGTTTTGGGTGTGGAAAACTACAAAGTAAAGGAAAGACAATGGAAGAACATGAAACAATGCTGCCTCAGACAGCAGAGCTACAGGATCTGTCATAAAGCCAGTCTTATCCCCACTGCTATGCAGAGATTAGACCATCCACAGAGCTTCACCAACCCCTCATTGATGTTTCAAAGAGGGGTGTCAGAGTAGAAAAAAAAAACTGTTCACAAGGGTACAAGATATAAAACGGTTCAAGCTCTAAAATAGGCTGATGGCTGGGTCATAAATAATGTCTTTCAGAATCTCATCATTTTTTAAGCATTCGTGTTTGTCGTATAATAAAGAGCCACAGAGAATAGATGGGTTTGGTTAGTTGCTTGTAATGAACACTTGCCTCCATGTTGTGCACATTCTACATACATTACAAGTTAGAAGCTGCTCATGTATAGAGTTTTGTTACTGATTGTGCTGTTTAACCCACAGTCTCATTATATGCAACATTTCTGGTGTATGATAAAAAGTCTTGGTTTTTAATGACCCCTGCAGTGTTGGCCAGCTGCACAACTTAAATGCATATGATCGAATGCAGCACAAAGCCCACATTTAATATTAAGATATCCAAAGCACTTGTAGTGTCTATCAGATGTAATATGTATTTTGAGAAGTAGCCTGTTTTTCATACATGTAATCTGTTATTAATACCTTGTTTTTCTTCATAGCCCTGTGCCTCTGCTGCTTTTATGATACATGTGAGCCCTCTAGTGTTCCTATAGCTGGGACCATAATATAGTAACACCTGCATGTTGTTAATTTTTGAATGTTATTTTAGGATTGACTTATGGGTATTTTTTTCATTCTTCGAAGCGTTGTGCTTTGCTGCATGTTATGGCTTGCTTTACACACACACACACACACACACACACACACACACACACACACACACACGCACACACGCACACACACTATAGCTGTTTCTTCTTGCAAAATGATCCTGCTTTGACCAGGTTGTTTTTTCTTATGCTCAGCTCATTTTGGCACAGATTTAGTTCTTCGTCTTCAGTGAACTGTTTGGAATAATCACCACTCAGACTGTGAGCGTTCATTAAGACTTTATTTATCCTAAATTGGATATACCGCAAGTACCCAACAATTTGCATTTTATTTTTCCTACACCTTGTGAATCTTTCGCCCTGATCTAGTTCAGCTACTTAAAAATAAATTACCCTTAATCAGGAGCGAGGACTGTAAAAAATCTTCCTGAACTCATTGAAATTACGTTGCATTATCCCTGAATTCATAAATCTCAGAAGCAGATAAAAGATGTTTTTTATTTTGAACATTTTGGAAGAAAGAAAATCTGAGATGTAGTGAATTTTGTGTTTTTAAGGAGGTGGAACAATTTTAAATGCATAATAGAGCTGAGATATTGATCAACTGTTAGATAATACAAAGACAAAAATAATAATCGGTTTATTTATTTAGCATATGAAGTCCCGTTTAAAGGTTAGTATAGTATAAAATCTGTATTAATATTTCTTTTATATTTGTTAAAGTGAGAGATCAATGGTGTTTCGTCCATCTCTGTTGCTTAACATCTTTGTATTGAGCGGCTCTGAGGATTGTGGGAAAGGAAATTTAATTCCTAACTCTTCATTAAGTGCAACAAAAAATATCGGACTTTATCTGCTTTAATAGTCTTTATTCAGACAGTTTTCATAAGTGATCAATCAGGTTATCGGCTGCATTTGTTTCCCGAGTGAAACTTTGATAGGGAAACTAAAGCTAATTTGAATCAACTCTGATAATTTCAAATACTTCATTTGCAGCCTTCAAAAATGTAATTAGTTCTCTGGAGATAACAGGAAGGGTAAAAATACATCCTCTCCGCCCTCTAATGTTCAGGCCTGAGTTCTATAGGTGTTTACTGAGAGACAGTGATCATTTAACACTGTCTGAGTTGATAAGTTGTAATGGTGGTAACGGATAGTGTGGCCAGTAGGTCGTGCCACAAGGGCATCATGACTTTACACAGTGAAGTGTTACAAGGATGCATTGTGTCTCCTTGGTGATGACAGATTAATCAATCCTCAACAAATAAATCAATCCTCTTCGCCATACATTCAACCTCCATAGATTCAACATATGTTGTCTGTTTGTTTCAGGTTTTTAGCGTAAAGAATTTTTCATTCACACTGTGGGTTTGACACCGAATTGAATTTGAATTCCTTATTTGAACCTAGTATATTCTTTACACTACTACAAGAATACAAAATATGAGAATACAAGAGCAATGCACAGCATAACAGTGGTACATAGATAATTTAAGACCACTTCAGGATTCCTGAGGCAAAAAACAAGACTCTCAATCTAAATATCCAGCACTTGGTATGTGATAAATCTCTAACATCTTTACTCAATAGCACAGTTCTTATAAAGCAAGAGTCTTCCCCACTCACTGTATTCAGTTTTAGACCTGATAGCTGATGTATGAGCCATTATTGCACAAGTGTGAAATGTAAATCTAGTGATAAACGCCTCCATCAGATCAGATTCCTGACCTCATCACGGCAAGCGGGCTGCCCAGTTTCTTCCTCAGTGGAATAATGGGCCGTTGTGCGGGCCGTACGCCAGGGCAAAACTGTCGATCAGGTCCATTAGTGCACCTTTAATGACCAAACTCACACTGGGGCACCAGTTTTAAAGCTAGTTCTTTGTTGTGGCCCTATTTTCATAGAAGTAGTTGAATGAAATGCCAGCGATCCTAATAGTTTAAACTTTATGACAAACCCACTCAATTTTATTTTTAAGTGTTCCATGAAGTTAAAACTGTTTTGTGAAATGGACACCAAAGTCAGATTGGATGAGTCACATCCAGAGCTGAAGGACTTATTGACGGATGAATTCTATATTAATTGCTAGGTTACTTGGCAACCACAGACTCTTGAGTTAGAATAATAAACTTTATCACTTAGTAAAAAATTATAACTTTTTATAACTTTCAGTTATAATTAAAAATTGACCATCTTTTAAACAAGTCTTTTATCAACTGTTATAACTCTGTATAATATTTTCTTAGGCTTTGTTGTGTGGTAAAATCGTCGTAACACAGTTTCTTATGCTTATTGCATTTGATATTCCTAATAGTCTTTGATATTTATGCATTAAAATTCCCATAGTCATTATTTTAAAGCTGTAAAATGGCTAAATGATCCATCCATTTAGATGCTGGGTTCTCTTCACTGGATGTTAGTCAGAAAGAGTCCCTGCTGAAACTGAGGGCATGATTAAGAAAAACAAAAGTCCCCAGAGATCAATGCGGGACTTCAGTGATGCTGTCTGCCTGTTGTCATTAAGTCAGAGGCCACAGAACAGACCAGAGAGAATGCTCAGATCTCAGCCCAGTCTGCACAAACATAAACAATCAAAGTGAATAAGTCATTTTAAGATTGGAAGAAAACTTTGGGCTATTATTTAAAAAGGATTGGATCTGATTAGGAAAATGTAATTCTTTTAGTATTTAATCTTTCAAAATTAGAAAGAGTTTAGTATTGGTGATGTGTGTGTGTCTGTGTACCTGGTATTTATCATGATATGGGGACCAAATGTCCCCACCAAGATAGTAAAACTAGTCAATTTTGACCTTAAGGCATTTCTTAAAATGTCAACAACAGGAAACACAACAGGTGTGTGTGTGTGTGTGTGTGTGTGTGTGCGTGTGTGTGACATCCATGGTTTGTTTATTGTGATGTCATTATATTATATGTTTTGTCTGTGTATAATGTCTTGTGTTCTCATCAAGTATAAATCAACATGCAAGTCCCCTCGCAGTTTCTGTAAAATCAATATGAATGCATGACCTGGTTTGCAACATTTTTTTTCCTGATTAAATGATCCAACGGAAGCTGTAGCCACCGGAGAAGAACAGTCACGTCAAGGATGCCGTGCGATCCGTGTGTCTAATTCCGAGGCTGGTAATTAAATTTGTTTACCGCTTCCATCCCCCAACAACAATTAAAGATTTAATTACCATCTGCAGAGTGACTCAGGAACAAGCCCGACCTAGAAACTGAAATTGATGACTCTGTTAGTTGGAGTAGTTTAAAGACCCGTGTCTTGTTTATCAGCAGTACTTAATTTTCAATGTAAATTTGTTTACTGATAATTGCTTCAGGAGAGTTCATCGCAGTTGGGGCTTGTTCTTTTTTTGTGGTACGCTTGATCTTAAAGAAGACCTGAGACTGTACGTTCGTGAATCTAATAGCTGAATCTGTTGAGCTATGAAGTAATTGGATTTGTTATTATTAAATGAATCATGACTACATCTGATAGACCTTTATGCTCGCGCCGTACACACAACTGCATAACACACCCTTTAAACATGCAGGTTTTATCTGATCCGTGTAACAGGAGCGTGCAATGACTGCCATTGTCAAACCGCAAAGGGAACGCAAAGCGTTTTAAAATCTGCAGCAATGTGTTTCCCTTAACAGTAAGCCTTTATTAAAAATAATGAGACTGTTGGGGCCACGTCTCATTCACCATTAAACGCTGTTAAAATCCTGTGAGTTGTCTGTGTAGATGTCATCAAACGCTTAACGGTAAGCTGTCAGAAAAGTGGTGGATTGAAAATAATACAAAACAAGCTGTGGATGTATGTATGTATACAAGCACTGAGAAACATACAGGTTGGAAGTTGGTTGAAAAACAAATGATGATTAATGGCGGTCTGTTGACACAGAAATGTACTGCACTGATATAGTACGTTTTGTCATTTAGTGTGAGATATAAAATTGATGCCTTACAAGGTCACTTGTTGTTCATGGTGGGAAAAAAATATAGAAATACTGTGACTTAGAAATACTGTGAATTAGAAATACTGTGAATTAGTTACTAGGAATAAATACTGACTAGAATACTGATTTAATATTGAATACTGATTAAATACTGATGCTGGTTTTTAGCACCAGTTGCAAATCACATCACAAACACCTCCAAAAAGTCTTTGGCAAGTTATAAACATGTTTGTCTTTCAGGACACATTTTATTAGGTTCAAAGGCAACATCACAGTGTTTTATTTTATTAATGTTTTAATGTTTATAAGTTATAATGGAACTGATGGCTCTGAATCAGGCAGTTCTGAGAGGTTTTGTGGACTCTCGCCAGTCGTTGCTTTAGTTTGCTGAGATGTTGGGTTGCTTTTAACGGTTAATTAACAGTTTTTAGAGGTTTCACTTCCACTTTTTGCAGTAAGTTGTTGGACTTTCACATTCAGAACGTGGCTGCTTGTTGTTGCTGGTCCCAGTTTGAGCTCTTATGCTGGTATCCAGACACCAGACTTCTTAACTAACTAAACAGAAGCACATACCAAGTCCAACTAGCTGTACCCTTGGTGACGTCAAATACTTTCCTGTTTCAAGTTGTGTAAGACAATCCTCAAAACAACTCCAAGAAATGGTGTCTACTGAAATCTTGTTTGGTGAGAATACACACAGCTGCCAAAAAAGGTGAGACAAACAGGCTAGCTTCAGCTTCCAAAAACACAATAACAATGACAATGTAGAATTTCAGAGTTGTTCCTTTATCTTAGTAACTGTTGGAATATAAATACTTCAGTATATCTGCTGTGTTGATATTCACACAGGACAGAAGGTTGTTTCTGTCCACAGACACAAGATTTCTATTTCCACCTGCCATTGTCTCATTATTACCTATATATTTGCTTTTGTTTACTGTGGTCTTAGAGAAGTCGTACGGCTGCTTTGATAGACAAGTCGCCTGAGGAAACGTTCTTCTAATAAGTTGTTCTGAGTGAACTACTAAATGGCTGCAGAGTGTAAGGAAAATAATGAAAGAAGTAAATAACTTGACAAATAAGCACGACTTTATAGAATCCAAAAGCAGGACCTTAAACTGACCTCAGCAAATCAAAAGATTAAAAGCATTTAGCAGTTTTAGTCCATGAATTATACATTCTGCATTAATCCCAACTAAAAACATTCACTCCTGTGTTAAATCTTTAATCAGCTTTCTGATGTTTGCCAGAAGCTGTTTAAAATGTTCTGTGATGCCAAAATAATTTCATCAGTTCATTTATATCCACCCAAACAATGTGGTGCTGTCACTAACACCTTACGATCAACAGTGTGTCAATCTGAACTAGCAATACTTTCATATTTTATCCAGTAGAGAATACTGAACTGTATTAATTTTTCTGATCAGTTATTATTTAATAACTTTTGTGCTGCCGTAGTCAGACATTACCTGAGCAATTCAAAAACTGGTAAAAAAACACTTACATAAGCAACAAGACCAAACTTTTTGTATGAACGTTTCTATACTTTCATATACAATTAAAACACGCACAAATGTCAAGCACATTTTATGCAAACACAATTACATAAAGTATTTGTTTACTTCCTTGTAAACAGAAATGATTAAAATTAATTTTATCTTCCAGTCTTTGGTCTCGGTTCTTGGCTCTAATGAGCTGTTAAACTTAAATTGCAAAACTACGGAAGTCATAAACAGTGATTTTGCAACCATCTTTCGAAATGCTGTTTTTATAACATATGCCTGGCAGCTCCTGAGTGAAATACAAGATAAATGGATGGAAATTAGCCGATGTATTTAAATGATTCACTTTGCAAATTTAGAACCTTTCTATTTGCTCTCATTAAATGTAATATGCTAACATGCTAGCATTGTTGTTCTTGATGTTATTCTCCTGTTATTGTTTGGTCTGTTTACCTCTTGCTCCTAAGCTTAATCAAACTGAATATATCATGCAAATAATGAAGATGAAAGCATGGGCACAGTTTTACGCACCGTTTATTGTTGTTTATATAATAATCAGGGGAATAAGTGTGTTTTTGTGTGCATGTAAACTCTTAACTCTGTTGTCCTGGTCCATCATAATTGTTGTATTAAAATATGTATAAAACAAAAACAACTAGGCATACATTGTATTCAAAGTTTATATTGCTACCATTATCATAATTAAATCATTATCATAAGTAAATGACTGGAATAAACGTTGAATTAATTGTAAGGAAAATAGTTAATTTCTAATCTTTCCTATAAGTTCATCCTATTCTGAAGCAGTTTTGCTGGTCATAACATACATAACAACAGCATTGTTGGTCATTTCCAAACAGTAAATAAAACCTTATGGCTTAAATATCATCATTTTTTCCTAACAGCAATGTTTAAGGTTAATGTCTGTTTGATTGTATGGTCTTGTCTTTTCACAATGATTGTATTAAACTGCTTTAAATCGCATTGCTACATAAGCCAGTTTAATTCACCTGATTTTTCGGTCTGATCCACACATCGTTCCTGCTAATGAACCGCAGTCTCCGCAGTGACTCACTGAGTTCCCGCTCTCTAATTGGCACACAGAGAAGCATCTTCACGAATCCCCCTGAACCGAAAACATTGTGTGAAAACAGAGTTCAAAGAAATAAAAACAAGAATCTGCTTTTTCTCTCTCTTTTTCTGGGTGTGATTGTATCTTTCACCTCCGCTCTTGATGACAGATGTATATTTGCTCTGCCACTCCCCTCTTCCCTCAAGTGGGGTTAGTGGCCCTGCTTTCAATCCTCTCTGGCTATCACTGAATCATACCACTACACAGACAGCTGCTGCTTTATATTGCGTTCCAGTGATATCACCACATGGAGCTTTGGATAAACATGCCATGTTTGGTTAAGATGTTTCTTATATTGGTTCCATTAGTTCTTCCAGTTTGGGTTGATAATCTGCCACAGTTGTTTACCTTTTCAGTTTTAATTTAAAAATGAAGCACATTTGTGTTTATTTTAGAAATATTTTGTTGTTATTATGATGCTGTTGTGCTCATGCTTTGTTCAGTGTTTTTGTGTTTACTTGTTTTTGGAACGTTTTCATTAAAACAACATTTACCGTCAGTGAATTTACCTCAACATTTACATTCGTGTTTTTTTATTTGGCCGATGCTTTTGTCCAAATATCCTTGAAGATCTGCAATTTTTTATTTTATCCAAATAACCTTGAAGATCTGCAGTTGGAAAAAAAACTACAAGACAGAATTTGTAAGACACAATGTCAGGTATTGTTAAATATCTTTCTGATAAAAGTTCAGTCAGGTTTTAGGAACCAAAGCATGCTATGAAATATTCCAAAGCCTTTGGTATTTTAGCTGTATGTACATATTTGGCTTTTTTGTCACCTGGCAAACATTTCATTGAGGCTATTCAAATTTGTATGTCTCTTCAGATAGTTTTCAGAGCCACTTCACACAGCAAATTGTTTTGGGAGTCTGAATTTCATTTTTTCATGATCACATTTCTATAAAGCATTGCCATGGAGACCACGGCAACAATATATTACTACTTTCAAAAATCAAGTGTGTATGGCCTTATTTTATGTGGTAGGGCTTTGAAATAACCATCTTCTTACTTTGATTTTATAAAGTATGCAACTGTACAACCATTCAATTATAAAGTGCATGTAATGCTCACAGACACCTTTTAGATTTTCCATTAAGATGATATGATGAAGGGTCAATCATTTCACGATTTGACAACTTTATCGTATTTGTGAGAAGAATATACTTCCTGTAGCTTAACTGGTAGAGTGTTGCATTGGCAGTGCAAAGGTTGTGGGTTCGAACCCAGGGTGTTGTTGGAGTGCTGATAGGAGAAAATATGTGTACATTGAAGTCACTGTAAGTCTATAAATGAAATATGTGAAAATATATGAATAAATGAAAATGTAAGACTGTAAACATGTGAGTGCTCATCTTCTCTGGGATAGAAATTAAGAACAAGAAAGATGTTCAAACTGAGGTACTGGCTGGAAGAGTTTTTTTGGTAAATGGAGCAATGTAGAAGAAAGTCTTATTACTCTCTAGACAGTTTTATTCTCCTGATAAAATCTTTCTCTCAGATTCTCTGCCTCTGTGGGTGTTTATCAGACTCTGTCAACAGCAACTCTTGGCCCGGGTCATTCGCTTTAGCTCAGCGTCATACTCCTATTCTGTGTAGTGGAGATTGGACATACATTTTCCCCAGGCAGGTCATTACATTAACACGCTAGCATGTGACTTTGACTTATCCCTGCCTCCCGCATGCATCTGAAAGCGCATGTCTGGCACGTCCTGTGAATGCGGTAGCTGTCTCAACACAATGCAGCCACGAATGACAGAAATAATACTAGATTATTAATTTGATAAAATTTGTGTATTTCTGTCAGTATGGATTGTACACCTGTGGATGTTGAGGTGAAGGGAGACAAAAAGAGATAAAAAGGGGAGAATAAAGAACATGAGCGAGTGGGTAAGTGAGAAAGACGAAGGGTTGTGCATCAGTGAGGTGAGAAATTGCTGTCAGCTCATCAGAGGGCTGCAGATGGCTCAGGCTTTACCTGCGTCGACAGCCGGCTGCTATTTGTCTGTAGTGGTGTGATGTCATGTGCATTTACTGCGTCCTTCACTCCTCACTTTGCCCGTGACGCATCGTCTCAGTTGTTGCTTCCTGGGCAGGGTCACAGGAAAAAGCGGCTACATTCATAACCCGCCTGCTGCTTGAGTGTCAGATCTAATGCGGCTGAAAGGTACATCTTGTGCAGAACTGCATTAATGCGCAAAACAATGCATCATTTCTGCAGGATAGTATTACTGGAAAGACTGGAGCATTTGTATGCGCTAGCTCGGTGGCTTTAGTGATTGTAATCGCTCTGTCTGAAGAAAACACAGTGGCCTCAATTATAATCCAGATTGCGAAAATTTCCGCCACCGCAGAGCCATGGGAATCCTAGCGAATCTTTCCAGCAGCATTAAAAGACAATAAGTGAAATATTACACGGCTCCATTGTGTGTTGTGGGAAGGCAGAGGTAGGAACAGATGTGTAGGCTGTAATAAAGCTGCCGGTGATTGTGTTTGTGATTTTTATTGGCCCCCATCTGCTGCAGATTTACAAGAAGTATCTATTTTTCACAACTCGCTCCGGGGTTGACATTCCCAGCGTCACCCCTTGAGCTTTCCCTGCCTTTTATACGGCTCACCTAGAGGCCAAAAATGAACTGTAATTCCTGAAACCATATGTGAGGGGAAAC
>JBAJNP010003338.1:0-40360 GCA_036877545.1 Yasuhikotakia modesta
TATATACATACACACATAATTTTCACTATATCTTTCACTTCATGTATCTGGGCTATTTCGGCCATCAGTCACTTACTTTACTGCATTCAAGTCATGCCAAAGTTACTGTAATTAGAAGTTCTTAATAATAAAACTTTATAAAACTTTTATACTTCACTAATGTAATGGAAAACCAAACAAAATGGTGGTAGCTTTGGCAGTAAAAGGTAGTTACAGCAAATCAATAATTTAATATTAGACAAACACAAAATACACATCAACACCAAAGTTCCACTTGGAATCTGTTTTGCCATTACTATTATAAATAAACTCAGGTATAAATCTCAGGTATAATCAAACAGTTTTCATCCTGAAATCATGATGTGAATGTAACATTAATGAACTACTTGGCAAATAGTAGCAAATAAATCACAATATGCAATGACCAGTGAGGGTTGACAGGATGGACAAATGTAGATGTTGCATATTAAACATGCATCGACGAAGCTTCAATCTGTTTGCCTGATCAGTATAATACCATTGATTAGGTTTCATGCCAATAACCCCTCAGTGATGTGACAAACAATTATTCAATCAAGTCCCACAGGCCGGCTATCTATCCACACTCACACTGTAAACTCCAGCAACTAACTGAGTGCCATAAGACAATGTATAAACACTAATTATTCCACAGCTAATTGACCACTAAACCAGATAAATGTTTGATTAAAAGAAAGGCTGGTCAGATTGAAGGGCTCTAAACCTCAGACAGAGCAAGTGGGCCGCTTTCATTCGTTTCAGTCGCGATAGATTCTCTCTCTTTCCCATTAAAGCTTGTGTTACTGTCCTCGGCCCAGACTTTGCTTTCTTCCCCCGCTCCCCCCTTCATGACCCCCTCATCTGTCATCTTCCCGTCCTCTCCTGTTTCCCGGCGTGAGCGATTGCGTGGCGGCGGTGTTAGGCTAAAGCTCTCCTCTGCTGATAGAGAGAACATTAATCAGCTGATGCATATCAGACAGACGAGTGTTAGGGAGGAGGGGAGCAACGTGTTCACACGCTTCCTCCTAATAGCGCACTCTATGTTCTCTCGTTTATTTCTCCATCCTGCGTTCATTCATCACTTGGCTGCTGAGGATGTGCCACAGCGGCCCGTTCGGCTTTTCCTCTCTATCTCTTTCTCTCCATCTCTCTTGTGTGCTCTTGCTTTTCTCGTTTCTTCTGGTAAATTCTGTTCTCCTCATTGTCACGCTTTCTAAGAGAGTTTAAAATTAACACTCAACTACAGGTAAAATGACACTGGCTGATCCACCTGCACTGTTTGTCGCTAATATGCAGAAAGAAACAACAGTTTCATGACTGATAAAAATATTTAAAAGCCTGTATTTTTTTGCAAATAGATTTATACTATCATTACAATGCATCACACCCGTTTTATTGCCTTAGCCATGGCTGTGTGGTAAACTTGTACTGAGGACAAAATGAGCAGTGGTGCTCATGTGGTAAATGTGAATCGAATCTGGCCTGCGTTTTCTCTCTTTGCTGTTTCCATCTGATTGTTTCTTGTCACCTTTTATTTCTTGTCATCTAGTGAAATTTGCTATGAATAAAATGGCAAAATATCTTAAGACATCAGTCTTGGTTTGTGATTTTTAACTGAAAAACTTGGAAAGTGTGTAAAATATTCACACCCCTGTATGTGTCAGTGGTGCATCTGGTGGTACCTGATGGTGCCGGCTGAGAGATGGCCGTACGATCCACTGGTGGATGAACTGGAGCGGGAATTATTAAGTATAGTGACCAGAGAGTTGGGAGATGTGCGAATCATGGCCTGCAGGTCAAAGCTGGGGTCGGACAGGGAGGGGGAGCTGGGGAGGGGTCGCTTTCTGCTGGGTCGAGTTGTCAGTCTGGGACTTGGAAATCGAGAACCTGGGATGGGGGAAAGAGAGAGAGAGAGAGACAGAGAAAGGTCATAAACAGTAAGTTATGCATTAAAACATGATAGCATCACAAAAATCCATATTAAATCCCAGAATGCATTTCGTTTTTCTTTTCTTTTTAAGACATTAAATTGTATTCATCATAATCTGCTTTTATTTGTTTATCATCTTTTAGGAGCGACTTTACTATCAGAGAGAAAAATAAAAATTCCCACCAATACCTGGCAGCCAGATATTTTACAGCCACGTTAGCTAAACACAAACACTTTTTCCTAAGCGTTCCCATTTTTGTGGTTAGTATTTTGTTTTTGTAAATCAACTGCACAAAAAGTCTCTGCTAACTAAAAACTCATGACAGTTTTTTAATTACATGTAATTTATTTATCAGGGAGAGTTGCATGCATTCAACCGCATTTCCTGCATCGCTTACATATCACGCATGGTAAAAAAAACACATAACTGCGGCTTCTCTTTTCCCGCCGCTTTGTGGAAGCATTGCTATGTTATTTAATGACATTTAATTGGTGTGAATAGTGTGTTAACACTGGGCTGTTTTTGAAAAGCTTTCACTAGAAAGCAGATTGAGCTCAGACAGGCTCTCCACTTCACACAATGACTGGCACCTACAGATTAAGAAATGACTTTTGTTTTCTTTTCACTGGCGGATGTCACAAACAAGAAAGAAAGGAGAAACTGAGGGAAGGAGTGAAAGAAGGAGGGGAAGAGATGGTGCTGGGGGTGGTGGTGGTCTTTTGTTGTGTAGAGTGACACAATGACTTTGTGACTCATATTTTTCTTTCAGTTGTTCTGTACTTTTTTAAAAGAAAGCATGCAAACAAAACAAGATTACACTCTCTCTTTCTCTCCCCGACTCTCTCCCTCTCTCTCTCTTGTTTGACACGTACAGTGATTAGAGGGCCTGTCATTCACATTTAAATCAGTGTGTACGTGTGTGTGTGTGTGCGTGTGTGTGTGTGTGTGTGTATCCCCACATTTGGAACATCTTTGGAACATTGTTGGCTGCTTTAGGGCTTTGAATGTTTGTGGATGTGTGGGGCACAAAAAACAGCATGCAAAAAGATGCGCGTGCGCGCACACACACACACACTTTAAACTCATGCATAAGCAAACACACAATACTACACACACATATCACAAGATGTACTGTCTCTAGGGCCATACAAATTTCCCTGTTGGAAAAAAATCCAAAATGCCAAAATTCCAAGATGGTCTTAATTGGTTTCAGATGGGTAATGCTGGCCTGTTACTAGCCCATACAGCTGGGAACAGTATCACTTGATTTTAACTGGTCATTTAGGATTGTCACCAGCTGAGCCTGTGAAAGGCTGGTCTGTGACTAACACATGCTGGTTAAGTAACGTAAATAAAGTTAAACAGTTTCATTTTCCTTATGGCAGTGAATTTGACACAAAAAAGTAATTACCAGTTAAATTCATCTAGGTTTACCGTGTCATAGATTGAGCACACATTGCTGTTTCTTTTGCTTGAACTTTCCACATGAAAAAATAAATATTTAGCATGAATCATCTTTAGACAAAAACCTGCTAATAACTAACCTGAGAGGGTCCCAGATGAAGGTGTTCAGCTTTAATATAGATGCAGTGGAAACTAATCGCTGGCGGCTAATTAGCAGCTAACACACTAAACAATACACCCTCAACACAAACACGCAGGACAGGTTCATTTTTTCATTTTCCCCTTCTTCTCTGAAAGTAATTACACTGATGTGAGCCAAGCTCCAAACCACACTGTGCTGTCCCATCCCCATTATTAACAAAAGCATCCAGATAAGTCAGTTTTCCACATTCACCCCCTTTTCAGAATCTATATATCATAAAAGAGAGCTTTCAAGTGTTAATTTGGCTTGCGTGGAACACACATTGTTAAAACGGGATGAGTTATTACCAAAGGCTGATTACAGGCGATTTGAAGTGGGGGGACACACCGACGTCTCCATTAGAAAACAGTGGCCTTAATTGTTTTGTTTCAGTCTATTAATCTTAAACTGTGCCACAGAAGAAAGGATTTGTGCAGTGATGAATAGTGGGACATTCCAATTCCCATTTAATAGCAATTAATTTTCTGATACCCGTGCAAGTTTGGCTAGTTTTAATTAGTTTGTGATGAACAGAGGAGCGCAGGCGCCGGTGACGAGCTGACTAAAAGCATTCTCATCAAAGACTAACAGGCCAGTCCATCTGACCCCTCTTAGAATCACTGTGCCTTTAATTTCCTATTTACACTTTAAAATAACTCATTTGCATAAGTCATGCACCTCCCACCCTCCCTTTTCAAAACAATAAGACAATGGAGCAATTTAAACAGTCCACATTATCATCCAGAAGCGTTTCTCTAGAAAAAACATTCCTGGTTCTTGAGGAAAAAACTTTCATTTTTTTCCATGTGACTCTAGTTTAATTTAGTTCTAATCTCTCATTCTGGTGTTTACTTCCCTGAAAACAACCATAAAAGTAAAAGTAAACAGCGTTTTGAGACCAGATGTAACTAGAAGGTTCTAGACTATGAGAGAATAAATAGGCAAAACTTACTTTCCATAGCCTGCAGGTACTCCATATGCAGAGCATTACTTCCAGGCCCGGTGGTGGATGCCACTGAAGGGATGATGTCAGCATAGGGGCTGCGGTGACCCGTGAGCAGGGCCATCTGGTGGTAGTATTCTGCTGTGGTTAAACCTGTGTGGGGTGCTGAGGGGTCAAACCGGAAGGAGGGGCATATACAAGAAAGATAGAGAGATAGACGGGACTGTGTTATTATGATGACCAAGTCAAGCAATTACTTAAACTACTTTTAGAAGCAAAAGACCTCAAATTCGAACCCTTTAAACAGAACCATACATTTTCTACTTCTCTCTTTTATGTTATTATTCAATCACCCACACCCTCTGTAGCTACACATTGTGACACATTTCAGCATCCTAAAAATAAACCTTTGGCAACAAGCTTTCCTTTGCACATGACACAATTGTGACGACGCGTACACAAACACACATATATACTCACAAAAAAGAAAAAATGCAAATACGAAATGAGTTTAAGTGTTGAGGATAATTCCTGCCTTCTTCCCCAGAAACAAACAGAGCGGATGAAAAGATCTTGATGGAGGCCTGAATCAAAAGCACGAAATATGCATTTCTGATTAGTTGTGCGAATGCAAGAGGAATTTCCAAAATAATTCGATGTGGGTATTATGTCTTAAGTAGTAGAGGAGGGGGTTGGTGGGCTTCTTAATTGTCTCTGTTGTTCCCTCATGCCTCGGCTCTCACATTGAGCCATAATGTGCCTCATTCTACGCTCATGTGCAGAAAGAGCTTTATGGAATTTCTAAATGGGAGATGTTGGCACAGGAGCGCAGGGCTGGCAGCGGGGAAGGATGCAGGAGAGAGTTCTGGCTGTGGGTTATGGGAGTGGCAGTTTTTAAGGATGAATATGCAGCCTCAGTTTGACTGGAAAACGGAGCCAGAGGCATTCTGGGAGACGGGAGGGTATTCCAAAATACGTCTCAAAGCGAGGGAGGATAAAGACAGGAGAAAAGCAATAAAACGACCACCACTATTTAGTATAACCATTAAAATGGTAATAAAATTAATTATTTTCATTTAAATATAATTTACAATTATTTTGGAATTTAAAATATTCCAAAGGTTTATAGTTTTAATGAAAAAATGAATCAATGTTTCTAACAATGTTTCATATCGCATGTATTAAATTGTTTAATATTTTAGTCCACACAGGAGAAAATTGATTTGTATCCAAAATAAGCCTTTATACTTGAAGAACAAGGCAGAGTGTATCAACCAGTTGACTTAACTCCCATTTGGGAACATTTCACAATAGCTTTTTGACACGTGCTACAAAGTATTCTAACTTTGGCTGACGTAAAATGGCAGCACAGTTCAATACATCTATGATTATCTGCGGCCAGTGGGAGGCCCCTCTTATTAGCCCCTGTGGGTTTTTGAGCTCCAGGCTTCAATTAAAACCCCATGCCTGAGGAGCGGGCCAAGAGGCTCTTTAAAAACAGCGGGCTCTGCTGACCCTGTAATGGATTTCCCAGTCCGGCTGCACGCAAGAAACCAGAATGGCTCCCTGCAGGCCTCTGGAGTCCATCTTCTGAACTGTTCCCACTTCCCTCCCTCACTTGTTCTCCACCCTCAACTGTGGCCTTGAACTTTACCTCCACTCTTAAGTCAGGATGTGATCTCTAAACTCTGACTTACATACTCAATGTTCCTCCAGAGGTTTACTGACATGAGACAAAGATCAAAGAGAGTGACCCCAAAACGATCAAACTGTGGTCTTCCCTCTTGAGAGAAGACATGCAGGCATGTTAGCTGACTCAAAATGAGAGAGATATGATTTCCACATCCCAGGTTTTAACATAACTGTTTATCATTAGGATGGACAGGCAGACAGACAGTACATAGGAAAAATGACTAACCCTTAGTTTCAGCGAGAACCAGTTATTTGTAAAACATCAGGGTTTAGTAGCATCTGTACTAAACTAAATTAATTTTAGGAAGCTGTGATGCTTACAATAGGCTGACATTTTAAAGGAATTTTAGTGGCCTGAGAATGGGTCCCTGAAGTACTCACCATCTGCAGGACTGAGGCCTCTGGCTGCAGATATCATGGAGAGAGAGGGACTGCTGTGCAGCGAGCGGATGTAGTCCATGTAGGGGTTAATGTATGGATGCGGGGGGTTAAAGGGCGACTCCGCCCCCACTGAAGGGTTCCGATGCGGTGAGATCCGGATGAGGGAGATATCAGAAAATGCCGGGCTGGCTGCCAGTGCAGGAGGCCTGCAATCAAACACGAAGAAAAGCATTTAAGCATTCGTTTTCTGAAAATTGTGTTATTCCTCCATTCTTCCAACTGTGTGATGTTCCCAAACTCTGAAGTCTCCGAGTTTATTTGTAAAATGTCATGTTAACTATGCATGTACAACCAAAGCACATCTATACATTCAGAGAAGAGGCATAGAAGGAAGCAGAGCTCTGCACGAGTCACAAAGGCTCGGCATGTGATTATTTATTCTGGATCCCTGCTCCAGGTCTACTGTCTGCACAGAATGGTGTAGGAGCCGAAAAGGAAATGAATGGTGGCATGATCTATCTGCCTTTATCTGCAGGGCCAAATCACAGAGCAAGAGGGAGAGAGAAGCCCAGCAAGAATTCCAACTGCTCCCCCTCACAGACATTTCCTAAGATCAAAGCCAGCTTTCAACACATCACATTTTAATCAGGCAGAGATGGCCAGAAATTCTCACCACTACCCACAATGCCTTGCTATACTTATTGAGCCTGTGAGTGCCACTCAGTTTGCTCAAGATTTTGTTGTTATTCTAGCTTTGGATCATATTCCACCATTTCTCCATTAGTTTAAAAGCTTAAAAGTGCATTGTGATTATGATAGTGATATGAAATTGTGATATCTTAATACATTTTGATAATGTGATACTTTTGTTATCTTTTTTAAAAAAAGTGAATGTTGCCATGGTCATTCTGATTGGTGGATGTCAGGAACAAATCCACCAATCAGAAGAGATACAAGAATCAGATATATTTAAAAATAAAATTCTTTAAGACTTCATCACTAAGCATTCCTTAAAATCTGAAACAGTTTGTTTCCTGTGTCTCCTAAAACACACCTGAGACAAGCATGAACATCACAAAACATAAAAAAAAAATTAAATTAAGTACAAAAATTAAGTACAGTGTAATCCTATAAGGAACTTCACTGACTTCAAGTGACCCCATTTGAGGACCGGATGGGCCCAATTACAAACTCAACCCCCTAGATGTCCCTCTGGATTTTGTCCTGTGAGCCTCTGGAGTTCATTCACCAGCACTAGTGACAGAGTCTCATAATGAAACGCAAGAGCGAATGCAACAAAACTTTTCCTAAAGTGCATGAGAACTGTTTTTTTGTTGTATAAGGTAAAGGTCAAGCATATATGAGCCTAGAAATCTATAAATCTATAGAGCAGTGTCTATAAATCTGATTCATTGGAACAATTTGGAGTGATTGGACAGTTTGTTTTAAAGAACCAGAAAAAATATTAATGTATTTGTTGAACCGTCATTTTTCAATTATGTCCTGTTAACAATATACCACAAGGTTTTTTTTTCAGTTGAGTTAATACATTTTACCATACAATATCAAAATAATTAATTGGTTTATACATAATGATTCATTTGCAAATAAATCTTTGATAATGTAACAAACAAAATGTAACAGAACAAGCAGTCACAACCCACTTCTAAATGAAACACAATCTTTTCTATTAATCTTTAAATCAATGGTTTTGCGATGCTTTAAAGATTAAGAGTCGTGGCAGGTTTGAGTTTCACCATGTCCGTTCAGGTTCATCTATCAGAGAATATGTGTTTGGCTTTCAGAAGGTCTGAGTCAACAGCTTGCTGCATTTTCTCACTGGGTGCTACGAGCCATTTTGCACGTCTTACAATTGCATGTTAGTACTTCCTTCATCGGCACACACACCACCCTTATCCAGGCTATCCTCAGCATACTGGTAGCAGGTGTGTGCAGGCATGCATGAGTAAGTGACAGCACCCTCATAATGAGTTTTTTCATAATCGCTAAACATCAGCAAAATGCTATGGAAACAAACACACACTCTTGGTGTATCGGTTCAGTAAAGAAGCACGGCCCCTATTGCCCAAATAAAACAGCCACTAAACGTACCTGCTCTGAAACAAGCACATTCTCATGATAAATCTTTCATGACCATCATGACAAAAGAACCCACAATGATTATTTATCTCCTATCATGAAGCTTTACCACAAAATCAATATTTGCAATAGTAGCTTTCACACTGCTACAAAATCAATCGCCCTCAGCACAGGCAGAAAACTAACAAACCCAACATGAACCGTGCTGAATTTACACCCCCTCTAACCTCACAAATCGACTGCAGTGAGCTTGAAATACCTCATGGTACATTCAGCAGTAATTTTAAGCACTTATTCCTAACTGGTTTTAGAATAGGAAGACAAACAGCCTGTTTTCTTTATCACAGTGAAGTTTGTGGTGCCACAGGGCAGTTTAGGAAGGAGAAATTATTGGATCATTTAGTTTGAGTTAAAGCTTTATTTACTGTCCTAATGAATGACCGTGAACGTGGGGGATTTTTCTAAGGAAAAACTTCTGAAATTTTCTGCTGATGTAACCAAGCCTGGGTGGGTGGAGAAAAATAATATTAGCCAATAAAATCACAGCCATCCAACAGTGATCCAATCAAATCCTGGTGGACTTGCCCTACCTCATTTATAGCTAAGCAATGTATGGATTAGACCAGAAGTCTAAATCTTGCTGAAAGACAAGCACTAAGAGTAATGCCTGTGAACTGAAATGTGAGAACAAGGTGGGTACAATAGCTTAGTGTGTAACTTGCATGTCTATGCATAGTGTGCGTGTCTTTATTTTTGTAAAACATTCTTTACAGTACTTGAAAATAGAATAGCATGTATTCTCTCATGACTCAAGACTGCATGCATGAGTCTAAACTAATAAATCAGTATGACAGAGCTCTGACATGAAAGAATGAGGGAGAGAGAGAGAGAGAGAGAGAGAAAGAGAGAGATTCTCTACCAGGTGAAGCACTTGATGTGAGATCTGTTTAGATTAAACCACATGTAAAGGCAATTTGAGAGAAACACCCTGACCTGACTCACCCACCTTGAAAAACAAGTAAAAAAAACATGTAAACATAAAACTTGTGATCAGCAGCTGTTTTCTGAAGGCAAGAAACAGTCAAGAGAGTCATAAGATAACATAAAAATAACATGTTGCTTTCTAACTAACTAACATGCAACTAATCTGTTGCTTTTTATTTAAGGTTCTTGCCACTCCTGAATGATTATCTCTCACACACACACAAACAGAGAGAGAGAGAGAGAGAGAGAGAGAAAGAGAGATGGCACCACATATGGAAACCATTTCCCAACCCCCTCTCCCAAACATCCAAAAACTCTTTTATTGTTTTCTCTCTCCCTTCTCTCCTTCTGCACGCGTCACGTGTTCATTTGCTGCTGTTTCTTGTCTTCGCAGGGCCGCGCTTGCTGTGGAAAGATGAAATGAACAAATTTGGACTGACACGCATGTGTTATCCTTCAACAGGAAATGGTGTCAGGCCGTGTTAATATTATGCTGCCAGCAGAGCTTAACAACGTTGTGACTTTTGCAGTTTAAACAAACTGCCGTAACAGATCCCTGCTGTGATCAGAGCACTCTTCCCATAAATATATACACATGGTGAGAGTAAAATAAATATTAGCTTGCATTTGATTGTTTGAAACATGCGGACGTGCGTTAGATATAAACACAAGAGAAGATGCAATAAACTTTGTTTCTCCTCTTAGATAGTGTAAACCCCAGCTGTATCTATTGATGATAAAGCTCAACATGTCATTTCTGCTGCACTACAGCCACTGGACAAAATTGCTAAAAATAGGTATGATAATAAGAATTTCTGATAATACTCTAATTTCTAACCCTGGCGCCACAGTGTTAAGTCAGTGTGGGTGTTTGCCAGCTCAACGTTATCTGGTTGCTAAGGGTGTTTTTAGTACAATTCTTTACGGTTGCTAGGGTATTTCTGGTTTGGGTCAACTACTCACCCCTAATTTGAGACCCCCAGCCTGGCTCAGGTTTATCTTTCAAAAGTCTATGACTATTATTTTATGCAATACTGCTATCAAGCAAATATTTGCAAAAATAAATGTTAAAATCAAATACTAAAACATTAACTAAAACGTTTTTAGGAATCTTCCTCTCATGTGAGCGCACATCATTTTAAAACAACAAGCTTTCCCAGGGCAAAATGTTTTATGAGAGATTAATTACTGAGTCCAGCTTTAATGGCAACAGCTGTTTTGCATTTCCCTAAATCTGACAGGAAGTTTGCATTGAGCGCATTCCTAAGTGAAAAACTCCTAACCATTGTGATTAGCGCAACTCCAGAAACAAGATACAGAGGGAGTAAAGACTGGGCACTGAGAAGCAGGAGTTGGAGAGTGGTGAGAGAGAGGACAGGAGAACGATGAGGGGAAATGGAAGAGGGCCCCTGACGCCGGAAACAGCGGCTCTTTAATGTTCCTCTTTTCACCGAGATCAAAGAACGGAGACAGAGAGAGAGAGAAACGAGGGCAGAGAGAGGCAGAAAAGCTTAGAAATTGTAAAAGCCAACCTGAGAGGGGAAGAAATCAACAGTGAAGGGAAAACCCATGGTGCGAGGAATGATGTGTGATTAGCATGGTGGAAAGATAACATGATAGACATACTGGTGAGAAATACTGGTGATAGTGAGAGGAGGAAGATAAAGTCATGTTTGAGTAATGTATGCGTGCTTAGCAATGTGTATGTGTACTGCATGTGTGCTTTATGTGAATGCCAGATTAGGAGACATATCAGGAAACAGTGTGTGTGTGTGTGAGCTAACCATAAGCTAACCATAAGCTAACCATGTCTAAATACTACTGAACAATATAGCCTAAAATAATTATTAAAGATGAAGCCTGTCATTTTGGTACAACTTAATATCAGTCTAAAAACAGCATGCAAAAAATTATTGGCTTTAATTGGAATTCAAGTTTTGGCTCTGGGTATTTTACACATACAAAATATGCATAATATGTAGAGTCACAGAGTCAGTTTTTACTCATTTTCACCCTAAGAGTGGTTTACTCATAACTATCTGCACATATAATAATGATATATGAGAAAGCATTTTAAACACCAGAAACATTACATGCTTTAGCTGTAAAGGGCAAATAAAATCTCACTTGCAGGCATTTATGATTGTAAAATAAGAGGGTGAAATACTTTCTGTGTGCCCAAGCTCTAAGCTTTCTTCCTCACAGGCTGCAGACTGAATTTCAAAGGAACCGCTGCACTGTATCAGATCATGTCTCAGTGAAATTCTGGCACCCTGTTTGAACTTCCTCGTTCCTGAGTGTCGGCCACTTCACACAAATCTCTAATAATGACAAAAAGAACATCTAAGCTGTAACAGAGCGCATGGAAGATGGGTTTATGGGAGGTAAGAAGATTTCTAAGCAAAAACTGAGGAAATCGAGCCCTCCCTTATTTGTAAATTTATGTCCTTTCACACCCACAGTCAATGAGAGAAAGAGTGGAGTTTGAGATGAAAGGTTTGGGAGGGAAACGGGGTGGAGATGAGTATTCTACTAAATGAACGACTCCTCCCTTTAGGACCACCAGGGAACGCCCTGCTGTCCCCAAAGGAACCAGAAAACTGTGGGTTTGAGATAGAGTGAGAAAGAGAGATAAATGAGAGAGAAAGATGGGCAAATGACAGAAAGATTAGGTGAGTTTATATCTTTGCTTTGTAGTTTATCTCTTATTTCCAAGTAAAGTCATGTGTGAACATTTTTACTTGAGACCAAATACCCACATACACATGCCCACAGATGCCCACATGTACCTACACACACAAAATCTATCTTGCACCTATTAGGTCACATCTACCTCATATGAGCCTTGTTGATCTCTAATAATAAATCTATAATCCAAAGTGAGTAAAACAAAAAAGATGATTTTAGGGTATTAAATGCAACACAAGCATATACATTTGCATATAAATGCAAACACAAGCATCCCATATTGAATTACTGGCTATTTGGTGTCATTATTTATAATTTATAAAGTGTTCCAAAAACTATTTCAGTTTACGGAGTCTCATCTGTTCTGTTTGCTTCATGTCCATGACAAAACAAAACACTGCTGAGAGACCAAACAGCAACATTACTTCCCTTGTAAAGTGTATGTTTATATTTCAGTGGCCAGTGATGCAAGATTGTATTTAATTGCATTAAAGAAATGGTTTTCCAAACAGCTTGTAGAGCTATTTGTAAAATCACTTCTTCACTGCAATCAAATGCAATTTTAGCCATCGCGATAAGGCCGCTAAAAACAACAAAGTCCGCACAGGAAGTCTGCGCTAAAATTCAAGAGATAAAGGTCAACAAATGAGGCTAGCTATTTTCCTTCCTTTGCTAATCAAAGTCACCAAACCAAACAAGGTTCTAAAATAAAAAATATATTTGTTTATATTTGTTTTTTATATGGACTGTCACTCGTGACCCATTTCAAAGTAATTTTAACAGCCCGGGAGAGCAATAAAGTATTTCACAGTTCAAGAACACTGCTTGGAAAGTTACATTTTTCCCCCATGTTCTCAAAGCGAACAAGTAGCGTACGTGAGGTTAACCTCTTACTCTAGGGTTCTGCTGCTCCTCCAGCGCGCCTCAGGCTAGAGAAAACAGAGGTAGGATAAAAAAGACCTTCTTTTCCCCACACAATAAAAACACTGAAGCTCTCTCTCCTTCCTCCTCTCAAACTCTGGTCTTGAGACTAGGGGCATGGAAGCAGCGCCCGGAGCCAGACACAAAGGGAAGGTTACGTGGTCCTGGACACAGTCAATCTGCCACATAACCACAGTGAACGGTAAACATAGCCGGAACACGGATGCTAATAGTGGAGGTGATGTGTGTGTGTAAAATAAGACTTCAGTGAAGGACTCCATGTGGGTTGGAGAAAAAATGACCACAGGATGCGGAGACCAAAAAAATCTCTTTACTCCCAAAAGTCTATTCCATCTATTTTCTTCATGTAAAAGGCAGGCAGGCTTTGGTAGGGTGTGGGCTGCAATAGCCTACTTTAGTCACCAGTAGATCCATCTTGTTCGACTAATAAAATGTCAAAAGCAGTGCGTTGATATTTAATCATGAGTGAAATGTTGGGAGGGGCTTGAACACTGCATGTATGTGTGTGTGTGTGTACATGTGCATGTGTGTTTTCACTTGTATATACTGTATACAGATAAAATGTATAGGACACACACACACATTAAATAGGAGCAAATGGAGCCATTAGAAGAGTCAGCTGCTTCTTATAGTTTTGTGTCTTTCACAAAAGTATCATTACAAGTGTCTTTCAGAGGAGATCTCAGCATTGTTTCAGATTGTCCTCACACCTGTCAAAATAACAAATGAAATCAATTGCAACAAAACATGCAATGAGATTTTAGTACATTCAAACTTTCTCATCTCAATCTTCCAAGACTAAATCGTAAGCAAGACTATTTTCTACTTGAATGAAACAGGAAGAAACACATTTCTGTTACTATTCATGTAAAAGTTCATGTTTCTTCATCTATACTGTGTGTGAATGTGTGAACAAAAAGAAAGTGAAGAGTGAAAAAATGTGATGCTTTTGCACGCACACAGCCTGTATTATGACTTCTGTGAAACATACTTGCTCTGTCTTAGACAAGTAAATGGGGAGATTTGGTCAGGTTTGAAATCCATCTCTCACACAGCAGTTGTACTATATAAAAACCACCTGTAACATCACTGGCTATAAATAAGACCAGACTGGATTAAATGCAGCTAACGGAAAAGTGAAGAACTATGGGAGCCTCAATCAGAGAAACGAACCGACAAATATGAGAAACTGAAATAAATTCATCTTCAATACATTGCGTTGCGTCTGCTTGCCTCATTTCAGGCGACCAAATGTTTTAGCAGCTCCATGTGGTAGGACAATAAAATACCTCACTTGTGTTACATACATTTACACAGTAAAATGTGATGCATAAGAGGGAAAATAAAAAGCGAAGGACTGAGGGAGAGATGGAGACGCAATGAAGTCAGGAGAGGGTTTCTGGCTGAGAGCAGGTAGGATTTATAGCTGTGTTCTGTAAAGCTGGTTGAACGCAGTAACTGCCCCCCTGAGCAGCAGACCAGGGCCTGTAGCTCTGGAGCCCTTAATGGAAACCGCACATTTCTAGCCCGCTTCCCTCCTCAGGGGTCTGACACAACTGTGCATGAATATTCTGATAGACGGCAGACTCCTCCACATTAACTTATCCTCTAATGACAAACAGTTCACTGGAGTGCGATCAGTTTTATTACAGGAAATTAATCACCGGAATCCAAATTTCTGCTTTTCTATGCATGACTGTGGCAGGTGATTTATGAAAGTGCATTTTGTTTCCAAATTTCTGTTTGGAGAAAGACTGATTACTTTTAATATTAATCTGTTTTTTTATGTCATATATTCAGATTCTGTGATCAATTGGATAAAAAAATTGGATAAAAAAATTTAAATTAGCAGACAGTTGAGAGCTTGACAGTGTGTGTGTGTGTGTGTGTGTGTGTGTGTGTGCACAGAGGGGCGTGTCTCTTCAAGCCCAATTAAAAGAGGACGTGGCCCCCTGAATGACACTGAGTGACTGACAGTCACCCTCCCTAAACCGCCTGAATTTGATTACATGGATTTAGCCTGTCAATTAAAGAACAAGATTTCAATCTTCTGTTCAGATTTTTTTCAGATGTGTTCCTCTCTATTCAAATTCTATATTCATTAAACATTTATAATTGTTACTGCAAAATGAACAAGTATGTTAACAGCTAAAACAAATTTGACAAATTATGTTTTTGTAGTATTAAAATATTAACACTGCTATATTTTTATGGCTATTAGTCTTACTATATTGTTATATGTTGCTGTTTTGCCCATAAACATAATTCTTCATTTTGCAATAATGACAATGATTAAATGACAAAAGTAGTTGTACTAAATATGATTTTACACAGTCATAATGGAATAACGAAAACTGAATAAATATATTTAATAAAAAATATATGCATATTAGGGAAAAAAAAAGCTAGTGCAGCCACAAAGGCTATACTTTAATACAATTTCACATGATAATCCATAGTAATCTGTCTTTAAAGAAACTGGCTCAAAAGCCATAATAATTATAATGAGTATTTAGTCTGTTTAAAATTGTGCCAATCATTGTGGTTGCTACTAATGTCTGAGAACAAATTCACCCCTTTCTATTAACACACAAAAGGCCTTTTCCTTTACTCACACACTCCTCTTTTCTCATTTGTTTCTTGTACGTTCGCTTGCATAGTCCCATAATACCCACCATTCTTATACTGGCTTAAAGTAAAAAAAAGAAAAAAAAAAGGATTGGCCATGCGTTTAAGTGATGAAACCAATGTATTACCAAGCAGTGAGGAAAGATATTACCTCAGTCTGCTCCCATTTCTCCTAAGGAATTTATCTCACTTCTTTCCAAATCCTGAAATTGCTTGAGAAAAAGGGAGAGATATTTTGCCCATTCTTGAGCGTTTCCACAAAGTGCCATGTAACTCTCTTTGCATTTCCCCTCTCTCTCCCTCTCTTTCTCACTCTCTTTTTCTTCTCTCGTGAAAATTGAAGAGGCTTAATGTCAAATACGGCTAAAGCCAGCCTCTCCATATCATACGACGCAGTGTGAAAATTACTAGGGCGATGATAAGACGGCCAGATAGCGGAAAAGAAGAGGGGGGGGGTAGGGGGGAGACAGTGAAAGGAGGTAAAAGACGACAGAAGAAAGTGACTCCACTCAATTATACTGCAAAATTGGTATGAGTGAATATTTTTCATTCAGGTGACTGATGATATCTGCGGCGCAGCAATGCAGATAAATAAAGGAGCTTTCTGTCAAGTATAAACATCATTAATCATGAGGCCAGCCGCCACCTGACCGCCTGTCCTCACACCACAGAGAGAGAGAGAGAGAGAGAGACACTAAGCTCCTAAATCTGGCAAGGGAAGGCATGAAGGACACCATACTTTACACTCCATATTTGGGCATTAAAATCATAAAGTATTCAATAAGTATTGAAGATTGTTATTGGCTGGGCCAATTTATTAGAGAATACTGCAATATTTTTTATGGCATCCATAATTTAAAAAATAAGTAAAAATCATTTTAATTCATTTTAAGACAAATTTATGTAGTCAAAATTCCCCAGGAGAATTGTAAACTTAATCCTGTATAAGTCATTATAAGTGGAGGAATAAAAAAGCCACATGCACAAAGTCAACAAGATTGTATAAAAATGATTTCACATGCAATATTTTCTAAATCTTCCTGAGTTTAAATGACAAAATGGAACTTTTTTTGCCAGGAGGGGATAATTGGGCTTTGTGTCAGTTTTGAGTGTGTGTGTGTATAAAGAGAGTATATAGAGTGTATAAAGAGTGCAAATGTTTGCATCTACAGGGAGCTGTTGAGATAAGATACATTTCTTTATGCTAAATGCAGCGTCGCCACTCTGTGTGCAGATTGGGCTCCCTGACAACAGTTTATGTAAATAACAAAATTCAAAGCTTTCCGTCTTGCACACACATACAAGCAAGCACAAATGATGCACGCCTGCACGCACTGAAATTTTATGCTGTGTTTTGCTTTCTAAAATAAGCTTGAGAGGCACAGCAGCATTATCACCATCAACATCACAAATGGTCATCTAATTCTGTTTATTCTGCTTAACTTGCATTACTGCAAAAGCCTGACTAACAAACACTGCTAAAATGCATTTAGCCAACTCAAAAATCTGGGTTACCACAGTTGAAGAGGCAGTTAAAGAGAATTAAAAGAAATATTACATAGGCCCACTGCTCTTTAAAATAATGATGAAATAATGAAGGTTTTCACTATAAAATGAATTACATCTTGGTGACAACAATAACAACAGAAGCGGACTCACAAGGGTAAACACCATAACTCTGTGAGGGGAGGGGCAGGCGTCTAAACTCCACATAGAAGTGCAGCCAAAATATGTACTTTCCACCAAGTCACTTTTTTGGAAGATTGTTTAAATTTCCCAACAGAAATATCCCAAAAATATGCCAACTAAATTTTCATGGTTACCTGGCCAAGGGCTAGAGCCACTGACGCTGTTAATCTGACCCCAATTAGTGACTGCAAATCAGCATTTAGCGTGCTTGTAATTTACACTAATGGTTTGCTAGCTTTAGTGATTACTGATGGCAGAGAACACAAAGTACAGACCCCACGGATGATGTCACAACGCACTGGAACCTGATAGGTCAACAGGTCTGGAGCACTTTAATTCATCAACCACGTTTCTACCTAAAAACCTTTTCTCTTTTACAAGTCTAGGAACAGCTTTACTAATGAAACATGCCCGCAAGTCTATTAAGAATGTGAGAAGTGTGTCTAGTAGTGTGCACAAGGGATTCTAACTCTTGAGTAAACTCTGGCGTTGGGCAATTGACTTGCAGAGAATGCCTCTGTTTGTCCAAAGCAGTCACCGAGGAGACCAAATCCTGTCACTTTGGCTTTGTCTGTGGGTGAGAGTGCCTTTTATTTGGCTGAGGAAATAATACTGAACTACTGAAAAGACACACTGAGACAGTGAGGGAACACTTGCTATTAAGCACCAGACATAATGAGCAAGACAGCAAGACACACTCACAAACAGACGTCCTGTGAAGAGTGTCTCTTTAGAATTTACCCTATTTGTTTAGGCAGGAGTGATCAGTTATTCAGTGGGCTGAATAGAGATGAGCTGTTCCCAGGTCAGGGCAAGTGAAAGGTTAAGAAAGTAACGTAAAGTGACCTGATGAATCAAAGCTTTATTGAATTTATACAACAATACAAGTGGAAGATTCACATTTATCAACACTATCAGTTCAAATGTTTATTTATTTTCAATTGACTATTTGTAATCATGAAGTTCTACAGAGATGTACAGAGTGATGCCTTTTTGATTCTTTACAATGATTCTATCAGACTGTCTGCATTACAATATATCTCTATATATTAGTGTTTTATGCTTATGTCAACATAAATTTATGCATGAAGAAAGTGAATTTGGTTTTCACCAGAGATGCTTTGACAAAATGCTCGTATGAGTATTGCATGTAGTACAAGAGTATGAGACTTCCCGTGCAAGTCAAATAAATTCCACCCCTTGTTTGCCACCCCCCTTTAATACTGCATACCACACCGGTGCCCTCTCCTGTATGAATTCATAACCCACACGATTATCCTGCGCAGTAATTGCGCTTTCCCATGGCCTAATAAGACTGCCGCGGGAGAGGGGGAGTGAAACACAAAGGACAGTTAATTTGTGATTTCCTCTGCTCATTCGGAGGCAAATTAAGTGTCAAACTGCTAATATGAAGCATATTTCATTTTATGAGCTTTTAATTTAATTCCATCCCCTCATATCACAGCCATTAATGTCGTTTAGCACGCTACGCTAGCAGCTTCCATTCAGAGCAAAGGGGGCAATAAATAAACATGTTTCAATTAAAGCTTTCTCAAATAATATGGCAGGACTGGCTAACTCTGCCTCGTGAACCAGCAAATCAGCTTTGGTCGAGGGAAATGAGATGGTCATTACCACTCTGTTTTTCTTTCTTTTTTTGTTTTTTTTTTAAGTCATAGATGCCCACTCGCAGCTGAGGAAGGCCGTGTAGATTGATGGTACTGCCGCGAGGTAAAAGCTACTGTAATTACGAGCTGTAATGAGGAGCTGCATGGGAAAGTACGGCAATAATATCCCGTCTGTTTTTAGGCATATATTTAAAAGTGCTAATAACGATTAATTCTGTTCACCAAGGAGAACTTGTCTTAAACAATTTCATTTTTCTTTCTTAACCTCCGCTCCCATGTCTCTGTCACTCCCCCGGTCTTACAAGAACAGATAAACATGGCTACACAAACACACACACACAGAGACCTCTGGTTTTACTGTGTGACAACATTGTTCAGTTTCCTTTTAGATGCAACGAAACAGCATGTTTGGTGACACTGTCTAAAGTTACTTTAATGAATTTACTGAGGTACATACAAGTCAAGCTGTATTGAAAACATCTGTGGTATACAGTTGGTTACTACAGAAGCTAATTTCGACTCTGTTACCTCAGTTTGTAAAAACAAAAAGCGTGTTGACAGAAACGCACTTACAATGAGAGTCTAGGGGAAAAGCTACTGTATGAAATTGTAAATGCACACGTCACTAGAAATGTCCTGATACCTTTTCGGTCCTGACTGTATTACGTAGGGAAATTTGGATTTTAAAGTGTCAGAAAAGGTGCCACATAGCCAGAAGATGTCTGACACATTTTGATTTTGCAAGAGTGAAATACAATTTTGACCACCATTATAGCTTTTTGCAGCCTCTCAGCTGTCAATGGTAATCAATACAATGAACTGATGGATGCATGTCAACTACTCCAGGATTTCAAAGAATGACAAGCATAAAAAAACATTTATTATGGCTATAAAAAACTTCTTAACAAGAAATCTTTTCTCTGCCATTTTGTATCACATATAGTATGCAAAACAAAAAACTAAAAGGCCATGCAAGTGTAATTAGCATAGCCTACAGCAGTTATGGCTTAAGGGTGTTGGTAGGCGAGCTGTGCAATGGATACTATATATACAGCCCGACACATATACCAAGGTTAAGAGTGGCTTTCATCTATGCTGCTGTAGTGATGCATACATTAGCTAATAAACAGGCATAGCTTTTACTATATTAAGTGTTTAGGCCAAGCTAGAGCTTTGTATTAACCAATCAGCAACTGCTGAAACTACCCAACCACCTGCTAGAACTTGGATATATGAGAATAAATGAATCTGAATGGTGTCTACACACAACAAACACTGCATTACAGATAATTTCCCACTATCAGTTTCCTGTCTATTTAAATTAAGATCCTGCCAGGTAACTGGACTATATTAATGAAACTAAACACTGTTATCTCCTATTGTCATATTTGTAGACTACAACCAAAATGATTTGTAGAATGAATCAGGTGAAGTCAAGCATAATGTAAACAGGCACCACCCTTAATTTAATTTGCCTGCTTCATGTTTTGTGCGTGCAGCCCCTCGAACCTGTGCATCGCTGTCTCTGTCTCTCCAGCAGATGATGAAGCATGGCAGATGTTTGTTGAGTCTTGTTTAAGCCTCGCGTTGCCCCATTATCTCTGCATAAGCTAAATGCTAAATTATATTTGCCATTTTGTTTACGTTGACATTGGATATCAATCAAGCCCGCGGTTTGTGCCTCTCTCCCTTTTTCTCGCTTCTATTTAGCGTGCGGGTTACAGCGAGATGACATAAAAAATTCATTATTCTTAGCAGAGGAACGCGAAAGAAAGATATGACTGCGGAGGATGGAAAAGGGGGAGGCAAAGGATGTAATGATGAAGAATACCAAACGTAATACAGAGCAAGTAGCTGCCCTGTTCAATTTGTCCCGCCATAGAGTTGCGATGAGTTGCCGGCCGTAAAAGTGCGAGACAAGAGGAGTGGAGACAAGTATAGTAATAGTATGTAGATGATAATATTAAACAGAATACAACACAACATTCAAAGAACAAGTTCAAATAATGTACATCAGTGCCTACAACAGCAGAGATGTGAGGTATAGACCAGTAAAGCTACAGGAATCTCTCTGTATAGAGGCTCCTATTTATCAGTGCTGACCTAACAGTCCATGAGGGAACACACACACAAACACACATTTACCCAGTTAAACATGTAAAGTTAAGTTAGAAATACAAAAATTGGAAAAATAGCTTTAAATGCAGAACAGCAAATAGTAAGGGGAAAAAATGAATCGACCAGAGACTGCATGTACCTATGAAAGAAATTTGGCACTAATAAAATTTTTATATTATTTATTCTGACAGAAATTACTTCAGAGAGCAACGTATTGTTCTTACTTTACACATCCTCAGTCTTAAGATTTCATAGGGGTGTACATTAGCAACAAACAGTTACCCTGCTTGGGGTTGGGCATTGTTGCACTACATGTGACAGCTTGCAAAGCGCTGTAGTTTGAGTGGAGTTGACTACATCTCTGACAGGCCTGATGAGTGTTTTTAGAGAAACCATGCTCTAACGGGCTGCTGTGTCTGTCTCTGCGCCTGACACGCTCATTATCGTGTCTCTTGACAGCCTTTGATCTCTGACACGGAGGCATCAGAGATCACCGTGGAGATATATGGATTGAGCATCATGAGCGCACATTTCGTAGTACTCAGTACTGTAATACCATCCGACCAGATGCAACCTCCCCGTTTCATGATACGGCTGCATCGACAAGAACCATTGATCTTACGCACATTATGTAAAAACTGCTATCATGGTGTAAAGCAACGTTTGACATCTAAATCAAGGCTGCTTTGAAATTCAGGGTTTGAGGAAACCTAAACGCTGCATTTAATGCGACTCAAGACAGGAGCATTTAATGCAACACATTAAAGATGCATTTAATTTGATGTGAAATTAGACAGGTGCATTTCATGCAAATCAAGACAGATGCATTACTGCATCCAATGCATTAATAGTGGTTAACAGAGTTGTGTAAGGGTATGTGTTTACTCACACATGTAGCGGAGGCACTGGCGACGGTTCATAAATGTACCGGCCTTGTGTGTGTCTGTCATCGATTGGTACCGGAGGATGAAAAGCAGGGAAGAATTGAGGTGGAGCTGTAAAAAGAAAAGAGAGAATGTAAACAAACAATATAATCTTTCAATCTTTCTTTTTGTTTTTAATTATTATTTGTGTGTAAAAAAATTGTTTAAAGTACTTTGGAGTAGCATACAAATAATAATTGAATACTATACTAAACTTGTAATATAGTACAGTTTGACAAAGTACCCTAGAAATTCTATCTGAAATGTGACTGTATAATAATACACAGTATATATTTTTAAATGAATGCTTACAGGCAAGAAAACAAAATGTCAAACAAACTCCAACTCTACCCAGAAGACAGTTATAAACAGACACATACTCAACACAGTTGCTCAAGGCTAATCAGCAATAACAACCCTTTGTGAGAAAAGATTCTGTACAATATATCCCACATGTGCTAGTGTTTACATATGCAGTGTTAGATTGTGGGCTCCTCTCCATTTTAAAGGCTTCACGGATACAAAAAGTGATTCGTCACAACCATCATAGAGAAGTGGGAGTACTTTATAAAACCCAGAGATAAAACATTAAAACACTGGGATAAAATCAGCTCACAAACACAGCCTATATATAGATCTGACAGAAGAGGCATAAAACAGCTTAATCACTCTTAAAAATCTTTAAACGTTAAAATGAAACATCAACATTTGAGTTTAAATCTCTTTGAGTTTAAATGTTGACTAAATTTAGTTTAGTCTGGGAGAAAAAAATGAAAAATATCGGACGTATTATGTATACATTTCACACACAAAAAGCTTAGCCAATCATTTAAGAGGTCATTTGCATACAGACATCTTAAAGGTAGCAGCAAAATTAATTTATAAAATAAATTTATATATATGTATATATGTGAATATGAAGTTAAAGATTCCACTCCACTGTACCTTATTGTGCAGGATGTATAAACAGAAACAGCAACACACAGGCAGAGATGAAGTGCGCTCTGGCATCGTAACATGGTGAGGTACAGAGGCGGATGTGTTTTTAGCTTGTAAACATCTGCCGTCCGTGTGCCAAGGTGTTTAAGGGCCGTGCCCAGGGACCAATGCCCAACATCTGGCCTCAATACCGTGAGGCACAACCTTCCAAGTGCAGTGCTAACGGCAGGCAGCCATGCTGCGAGGTTTGTTCAGCCCTGCTTTACCTCATTCCTCACCTCACATTAGGAGTCGTTAGTGTTTCATACACCATGTGACACCACTCACAAACCTAATTGGTGAAAGTGCAAGTACCACGGCCTCATTCCAGCACAAGTCCTTGAGGAAAATCACACTTGATAACATCTGAAAGTCCAGAAAGCAAAAAACCCTGACATTGGACCCGTATGCGTTTCAAAGGTTTGTATCGGTTGTCCTTGAACTAAAAGAAAATAGTGAAAAGACAAAAACTCGCACCGGGGTGCATTAGAAAGCTACAGTGTATTTATTCATGGCCAGTTCATCCTACAAAAAAAAAAACATACATGTGTAAATGTTTGAATCAGAGTTTAAAACATTTATTTTACTCTTCACCCCTTTACCACAAAATGGGCTTAACATAAACCAGGACACATAAACCAGACTTATTATTCATTATATTAGGTAACAACTTTTAACTAACCGGTGCCAAGTTGTCTGAGACAAAAAAGTTGGCACAGGTATCTAAACACTTTTTAGACTTCTGTAAACTAAGTCTTTCAAACTGAACGGTCCAATAACAGGACAAACACAGACATACAAAAAGATATAGTGAAAAAGTAAAGAATAAATGCAGTATGGCAGACTGTACCAAATCTCTCAATCACTCTGCACTTGTTTAACTCCAATGTGCTTCATCACTCACAGTCTTCTGTTCATTCATTACATCAACACCAGCTTCTATTTTGCTTTTAGAAATTCTACACCACAAAATTCAGTTTCCTTCACACCATCCTTGCCTCATCCTGTGGCTTCTCTCTTTTTCTCCTTCATCTCCTTCCGGAACTTTATCAACCTTGCCATATTTCTACACCAATACAGTCACTTTTATTTCTGTTCTTTTACCAAGCGCATCTTTGCAGTTTATGTGGCTCTTAGTATGGTGTATGCGCTGTCCCTCAGAACTCGCTTAAACGAAACTCTTTCTTCATGAACGACACGTTTATTTGACTCTCACTGTTGTTTACATTGACGTATCTAAATAGAGTCTTCTGTCACCGTTTTCCTTGGCCCAGTCATTCATTTTTTAAAGAAAGGACCAAGTGAGAAGCAAAGATTCGGTTTACTGAGAAGAAAAAAAGAAATGTGTATCTTCACTAATCCATGTCCTCCTCCTCAACAGCAGTGAAACTGCCACTAACTCAGTGCCCTGAAAATAAACTATAATCTCAGCATGAGTAAAGTTTTAAGGTCAACATTTACAGTGTAATATTGAGCTACACACATGAATCTGTAGAAGACTTGCTACTTAACAAGAACATTTTTTTTATTTCTGAGAATACAAAAGTGTAAAAAAAACAACTGAAACAATGTTTTGCAGTGAAATAGGACATTTTCTAAAAAATAAAAAAAATTCAAAATTAGAAAAAAATCTAGAAAAAGTACAAGTGTACTAAATTGTACACAAAAAGTACAAAATTGTACAAAAAACTATACAACTAGTAATAGAGATTAGTAACTTGTAGACCCTGGGAATTAGACCCTTTAATTAGACATTAGGAATTAGACAAAATGTGTTTTCTTAAAGAGCTGCTACAAGAGCTTTGAGGAAATAAAGTGCCTTTCAAATGGATAAATGTCCTGTAAATGACTTTAAAGCTGTAGCAAAAGGCATCATTTGGCAAAAGTGCCCTCAGATATCCAGTACGCTGCTGCAATGCTTATCAGGAAGTTCTTATCACAGGTCTGTGATGACATAAAACAACAAAACTGCTTCTAAAAAGAGGCCAAAACTTTTGTACCTCACAATTAACCTTTCTTAAAGTTGCTTAATTTGTTGGAACTTTATCAAAAGCAGGCTGTACAATTGGTCCAACCAGTCCAGTGGCTTTGAACTAACCTTTTTGTCGTCATGCATAATGCAGAGGGCAATTTTTTGCTGCCATTATTTCATGGCACATTCATTAAGACACGATTATGAAGAGTTTTAATGAAAGCGCTGATTAGAGGCAAACTTTGACCAGACTCATTAGTTTCTGTTGAAACGCAAACATTCGTTCTACAGAAAAGAGAGTCTGCGAATATGATTACAATTACACCTTATTATTTTAGGAGGATGATACGGCCTGAAGCGTTTACTAAAATCACTCTCTTAATCGTTTTATGAGGATTCACTTTTACTTTCCCCTCCCTCTTTCCAGAACTTTCATTATTCTCATTCTTTGGGGAATTAGCCTAATGTCACGTCATACCCCTGATCTAGAAGTAATTGTATGTAACAGACAGATCATATTGTGAAAACAATAATGGTCTCCTTTCTTTCGCGATTTAAAAGTCATAAGCAAAGCGGAAAGGCGAAAACTTTACCTCATCAATGGTGTAACTTCATAGACAGCCTTTAAAAAAACTAAAAAAAAAAAACTCACTTATGCTTGAAAGCCTCTCTCACAAAGTTCAAAAATGCATGACAAAATGTAGGTGAGTGAGTGTATAGCACAGAGTGATAAGTTAGATGAGAGGGTGGTGTCTTTGTGAATTGGTAATGTGGAACATATTATGGCCTTGTAGTGCTGCTCTATTGTGTGAATGTGTGGGTGTGTGTCTGAGCGCCTTGTGCTTTGCCAGATTTCATTACGGTACTTCACTTGCTCATGATCTCACTGCTCAGACACGCTCGCCTGCACAAAGCTGATGACTGAGGGGCCAATGCGCGCATTAAATCATGCGTGTGTGCGCGTGAGTCGTATGTGTCGACAAGAACGCGGGTGCTTCACTGCGCCTACGTGTGTGCGTTGGTGTTCAAGCCAGAAACAACAAAGTATCGCAGGCAACCAAACACGAACGCACTTCCACACGCACACCCATACACACCTGTGTGTGCTTGTAAGCTGTTGATGAGAAGCATACCTTAAGGATACAGAATATTGCGAGCAGCATGGGCCTTGTAAAGCATTATGCCAGCTGCACGGGTGTGTACGCATGCTGTTGAGCGCAGCTCTGCCGGAGCCGCTGTTGACTTTTGTGCATTCTGTTAATTATAGTTCCTGATTGGTGTGACTGTAATGGGCTAATTACAGCCGTATCAATTATCCGATCGCAGAATTGAGGTGGCGGAGTGCAGGCGCGGAAACAAAGCAGAGAGATAGACGGAGGGAGGAGGGATGAATAAATATTTTGGTTGTTAAAGTGTGTATTGTGAGGTGGATTTATGCCTCCATTTGTGCTTCATCGCTCAGTTAAACACAAATTCTGCTCACTTACATTATAAACTAATTCAGCACTTAAGCTTGTATGAGAAGGTGAATGAGAAATAATCTGTCTATTTATCTATTCCATCAACAATGTTTCATTTACGCTTGAACACTGTTTTTAAACACTGAGTTGTAAGTGTTTAAAGGTCAAACATATCTTTTTTTGCAGTAAAGGCTGCAACTAGTTTAGGAACTTTACATACATCTTATATTCCTTGTGAAAAAAATTCATGCATGTGTGTTTATGGATGAATGGAAAAAGTCAGATTTCTATAATCTGGCACCAATGCATTTTCATGTCAGACTACAAAAAATGCAACAAAAAAACTGCAGCTTTATGAAACACGGCCAATCACAGACAACATTCCTGATATTGATTTCTGGACATCTCACAGTGGGATAAATTAAAGAGCTCCAGTATGGCAATAATCCCGGGTGCCTCTTTTTAACAAGAAAGCAACAGTCGGGAGTGAGACATGGAGAGTCCATATCGCAGTAATCAGTATAATCACGATCGGGTCACAGAGGCAGATATGGGTCAGAACCTTAGGGCACATTGAGACATTCACCTAACCGACTCAATTTGTCTCACTCTGATGCTCAAACTCTCACATTTTTCTCCCTCAGCTTCTCTCTTTTTGTCTGAGATCCATCAGCCGCTTCACTTTCTGTCCTGTGTTCTAAATAAACAAGTAAATTTAGCTTCTGTTTCCCTGGCTGATGTTCTCTGATTTGGTAACCTGCTCTAAGAGAAGATAAACCGGCACAACTTCCTGCGGTTTCATTTTTCACAGTTGTCATTTGTTCTTCTTTGTTTACACATTTATGGTCTCTGCTTCCCTTCCGTTCCTCAGCGCAGCCCTCATCCCTCTCGGCACCCTCAGAGTTATGGCCCAAAAACAAGCAGGAGTTGTAATCCATTTATTCTGTCCCACCTAAACAAATACTTCTCAAACAATCCCTGACATATCCTCACCCTGTGAGTGATGCAGGTCCTGCCAGAGACCAGGCCTTAGGAGAGAAACACTGGGAAAGAGACAGAAAGAGCAGAAGAAAGCTAAGAAAACAGAAGCGCAGAGAGGCAAATGGGTTCTCTAAAGATTTCTATGACTTTATTTTATGATAGAAATCTACACCATAGAAATCTTAAGAGAATGCACTGTACTGTGTGTGTATATATATATGTGTGTGTGTGTGTGTGTGTACAGTATATACAATGTGTGTACACAGTATATGCATACATACAGTATATATATACTGTACACACACACACACACACACACACACACACACATATATATATATATATGGAGTGAGGTCATGAGAATTTTGGAGCCTAAAAATGGGTCACAAACCACAAGGTTGAACCCCTTAACTTGAACCCTCATGCGAGTCAGTGAGGGAGAAAACATGAGTGCCGCCACAGTGTCTCTCTTTCTCTCTGTCTCCAGCTCTCCTTCATCACCTCTTTATCAAGCAGGTGGTGCCCAGGGGTGGCTGGCCGGGGCTGGCAGACAAAAGCGTATGTGTGTAAACTTTAAAGCTGATTAACCCGGCCCCACTGCCTTAATGAGAGCGCAGAGTAGCGGGCACCTCAGAGACCTCCGTGCTGAACCCGTCCCATGCCTCAGACCCAGCCAGTCTCATCCCACTTCACACACATCAAAGAGCTTCCAGCACATAGCGCGGAGCAGGAGAGGAGAGGTGAGGGGAGCAGGGGGAGGCTGTGGGGGATGGACAGAGGGGTCCCTTATCTCCTCCTGAGAGGATGCTTCTCTGCAGAGTGAGATTGTCTGGAGCTGCCACCTGTCCCAGTCATCTTTGAAGGCAATGCTAAGCCTGTGATGTGCCTGACCTCCTTCAGATTCTCTTCTTTTATGTTTCTGCTTAGTTAGACACACACACACACATACACGCAAACACACACCCACCCTTCGCCCAGAATCGCTCCTCTCTGCCTCAGTCTAAATCGTGATTAGCATCAGGGCAGGCATGCAATGCTTGTTGCTGCTTAGTTAGACACACACACACCCACGCACGTACACACACGCAAACACACACCCATGCACACACACACCCACGCAAACACACACACCCACACACACACCCTTAGCCCAGCACCAGGGCAGGCATGCGATGCTTGTTGCTGCATGAAGTCTTGTAATGATGATTACGTAAGGAAAACGTTATTACCGTGTTCTCTTTTCTAACATACAACAGGCTCTGAATGGTGGTGAGAAACAGAAAAAAATTCGTGCATGTGACACAATCCACTCAAAATTCTCAAAGCCTAAAAAAGCAAAAACAGCTCAGTCAGGAATTGTACTGGGTTCAGAACAATGAGCACATATGATTGCATTCATTTTCATACCAATAGCAATTATTCAACTATTCAAGTATTAATATTCAAGTATTTAATAACTTGGACATTCCTAAAGGACATTGGTTACCAATGGCAACCTGTTTAAATGTATAAGTTAAAAAGAAGTTTGGGAAAAGGTTATATCAAATTACTTAAGAATTAGAAAACAAACTTAATTGTTAAACAAAATTAAAAATAAAAAAGTTATACTTAAAATGATGCTTTATTTTAATTTCTTGTTTAAAATTACACACACACAAACACACACACTGCTATCTCCCTTATTCTCAACCTAAATTCTTCCAGTGACAAATGCAGTTACTGACACTAGTTGTCTTCATCCTGCAGTAAACTTTTTTAGTCAACTTTCAAAGCTTCTATAAGTGTAAGTATGACGAGAAACACATGCCATGTGAATGATTGTGGCATATCAAGAAGATCTAGTCTTCTGAAGGAATTTCTTGTAGATAAGATGTTCTCAAGGAAAGCAACTGATGTCCATTAGTCCGGTATGAGGCAACGTTGAGAAGCATTTTCACTCTCCGCGTGCTTCATCCTGAACGCTTCGGGCAAAAGGAAAAATAAAAGCAAGGAGCGCAGGAATGCCATGGTACAGCCGTACACGGAAGACTCCTTTAATAAGCTGTATAAAGGAGGATGATACTATTATCAGTGATGTACTAGACTGAGAGGACTAATATCAGTGAAAGATTCCCTTTCATGTTGAAAGAATCAGAATGAAGAAGTATAGGAGATTTCTTACTAGTGCCCAGAGACTGCTGACGGCACCTTGACCCCTGCGAACCCTGGCTGGGCCGCAGCAGGGCCTCTCTTTCATAAATCCAATATGGCAACAATCACGAGGGCCAGTCTTGCTCTTGAAGTGGTGAGTGGGAGCCTCTTTATGATTTGTGTCTTCATTTGAGGCATCATTGTGTATTTATGGAGACAGAACAAAAAACTGCAATAAAACATCTTAAAGCATAAAAACTTCCTCTACTTTGTGCAACCTTTAGAAAACAAGCTAAATGCAAAACATGTCTTTTAGACTACTAGAGTCAGTGCTTTAGTTTAAAGTTATTCAAAGATATATTTAAAAAAATATTTACTATTGCACACACATGAATTGTTTGTTGTACTGTTGGACATGCTATTGCTAGTCAAATTCATTCTTCATCTTCATGCTATTTAATGCTATTTATAAGTTTTTAAAAAGTGAGCAAGTGTTTTAGCCAACATGGATCGATATTTAAATCTAGATCTTATATGCCTCAACAACTTGTTTAAAAACTCCACTTTTTAATCTAATGCGCACCAACAGTTATTTTTCTTCTTATCATGGTTTCATTTTTGACAGCTGACTCTTTCAGTTCAGCAGTCAATGGAGGTTTGATTTTGTGCAGGAGGGGGTGATGCGGGTTCAACAACAGCGCTATCCAACCAATATATGAGTTTCAAGCTCAACTTATTTCAGAACCTCAAAAATCTCATGTCGACAAGCCCTTTGTTTAGTCAGTGGTGGCTTGCTATGCTCTACCAAGGGCACTGAAGTGGGAATATCTTCTGATGTGGTGCGCACCAATGCAGAGCTGACAGGACAGAACGCAAGCAGTGACACAGGTTTGGATGTGTCTGTTTGGTGGGATTTTATCAGTTTCTCCTTATGTGGGTTTGTCTGGGCCCTGGTGTGAGGTATCAATTGAGATTTGGTTGAGGATTATAGGCTTCAGGAAACTGGGAAGATCTTTATCCAATCAAGAACACAACGGACTGAAACTACAGCCCATTGCCACTGATGAAGCTAAAGGTGGAAACCAGTTTGGTTTTGAGTGAGGCCAATATTTCATACTGAGAAGTTGTGGATCCACACTAAGTAGGCTTAGACCCGCTTTGCATTAATGATACTTGTGAACTTGAATGTCAAGGACAAAGGTAAGCTAAACTCTCAAGATATTTGGAAAGTGTTTCTGAAAAGGCACAAATGCTTTAAAGGACTGAAAGGACATCCGAGACTTTGCTGAAGAACCTGAATAAAACTATTGTTCGGTTGAGTTTGCTGAGGAGAGAAATCGTGGCTTAGTGGTGTTAGAACAAGTATCTGGACTACCAAGATTTGACACCATCAGAGAATGCTAGCACAACTAAAATTGTTTCCCTCCCTGCTTGGCTTTTTCAAAACGTTCTCATTTCCTTTTAAGATTTACATTAAAAGGAAAAATTCAATTCAGCATGCTATAATTCCCATAATGGGACAAGACTCTTACTGATGAACAGCACATCTGTTTAAGAAAATAAAAACACTTAGAGAAAGAGGACGAAGAACAGAGAAGGATTGTACGCTCCCCAGGAGAGATAAGAAGTGCAACGCCAGCAAGTGCCGCACATTTGCCAGTGACCGGTGACCTGCTAATCAGCAGACAATATAAACAGATGTCGCAGCGTTAGCCGCTTTTCACACATCCACACATTTAGAACTCTTCTCTTCATTAATCCATCCTTCAATCCTGCGGTCTTATCCACACTGTGCATTAGTTCGGTTTAAGCGGGATATGGAACTCTTATCCGTGTTTGTGTGAGAAAAGAGGATAAGGCTCAGGAATGACGGCTAATGCTAATGCTTTGAGTAATTCTCACAAAGAAGCCTATTTATCCTGTGCGCTCTTTATGCTAAACACGCCTGTCCTTTATGCACTTGTGCAGTGGGCGCAGAGTGTCTCAGTCAAATGTAGTATTACTGACTTGACTCATCGAAGGAGGAGGCTGAGAATGAAGAAGACTGGAAAACTTGTGGGACATTACACATACCTTCAGCCTTTTCTTGCACTTGTCATTTCCCTGAGGAAACTTATTGTTTAGAAATGTATTAACAGCCAAGAAGACTTTATCTTCATATCATCCACTACTTAATTATTTTTCCCTAATCATACATAAACAACAGATTATTAAATTATATTGTTTTCCCCTTGAACTAAACTTATAAAATAAGTTATCATCTTACCCCAATAACAAATATTTTAGATTTCTAATATTTTCCAAAATATTTTCCAATATATGTTTTAAAGCATCTTGTTTTAAAGATGTTTAGATACTTTCACTGCAAACAAGACAAAATAGTGAATAAAAATTGTTGTATGATGCATGTTATATGAAGTTTTATGGAAGGAATATAAATTAGGCTATTGCACTTCACAGTAATCTTTATCACAGTACAGCTATATTATAAACATTTACATTAGTGTAGTTATTGTACTGCAGCTATATTGTACACTTCTACTTTATATATGTCAACAACAGTCTAACTTATACAGCTATACAGGTAATGAGAACAGCATGGCCCATGTAATCTTTTCTTAAATAAACTTAATGGCAGAATTTGAGGCGTTGTGATCCTTTCTAAAACTTTTTCAGACACATTTAAGAATCCTGAATCTGTTTGCTAGGCTTAAAATCTCACTAACAATCTCTCTAGGAGAAACGACTGAGACTGTAACTAAATCTCTGTTGTGATTTTTCTTTTCTTCGGCCTGGCTCCCCCTATTCTTGACACCCACTCCCACGGTGCCCCGTTGTGTGTTGCCGTGGCGACCAGGTGTGCAGAGGCGGCAGGTGGAGGCTCATTTAGGCGCATTAGGTCTTGACACGCGCCAGCAGTAAGAGTAATCACACTTTACCTGCCTCGTCTCACACCTCCCTTCACTACTGCATACACAGCACAAAGATCCACGGCTCGTTTTCCATCACACACTTACACACACGCACGGCTCACACTTACACTAGCACACACCTGGGACGCATTTACGAGCTGATGGATCTCCAAAGGGGAAGAGAAAGGCAGGGGGGCTGCGTCGCATACAGGGGTGTGTATGTGTGTGTGTATGGGGGTCAAGGTTTTTCACACCTCAAAGGCTGTGGAAGTGAGTGAGTGGCGCCAGCGTGTGTTTTAAATGGCTGACGGGCATTAGGGGCTCTAAAGGCTTGGTTAAAGGGTCCTGGCCTCCCATAACCCCCTCTGGTGAGATGTGAACATCACACCCCTGACCCACATCATACGCTGATCTATTCTCTGCAGGAACTTCATCGCTTAGCCGTCTCAGTCAAAACATGTCATAAACTCCAAGACTTCAAACTTTAACACTCAAAGCATTAAATCTGGAAAATTAAGCATCACTGTGATTATATTTAGTATCAGAGAATTAAAAAACAAAACCAGTTTTTTAACCGTCTTGGATTTTTGATGCTACAGCGATGCATTTTTCATTTAGTGAGCATCGAATTAACTGCCTGAGGCAGTGACTGAGAAACATTTCTCAAGCAAAAATATCTCCTGAAAACACACACACACACAAGAAACCTTCAATTCCTCACAGTGCTTGTTTAATCATCAACTCTCTCTGCTCTGCATTTCATTGCTGCTCTGATCCCCCATGCGGAGAGATCGCTATGAGACTGAGAGGCCCCTTTGACTTCTCCTGCTGCTTTTGAACCCCTCTGTTTCAGTGTCAGCCTTTTCCATCTGACCTCTGACCCCTTCCGCCCTTAAGCCCTGCACCCCCACCCCAGCCTTCCCCTATGGGCCTCAGCCACCCGGAACACCCCTTTCCACTTTTGTTCTTCTTGGCTTGATTCAGTTGCCCTCTTTCAATCTCCTCTCTCTCTGGCAGTCATTTCTATTTTTCTTTTGTTACTCTGAGTAAATCATGTAAAGGAATGTTCAGGGTTCAACAAATGACAACTAAGCTGAAATACTGGATACAACTTTACACAGACAAGGTCAGTTAGTGATTCTATCACATTAGTCACATGTTAGTACATGTGAGATTTAAATCTTGTGAAAGTTGTTAGAACATTACTGTAACCATGTTTTTTTAAACAGCTGAGGGGCAGTCAAAATTGTTCTGTGGCAAAAAATTATGCTACTCTCTTGAAACCACCCACCCAATAAAATGCTTTCTTTCTCTATACACACACAGTAACAGATTTGCTGAGCTAGCCTGGCCTGTATAAGTCAATCTACAAGGTGTCTGATTGGTCAGATTGTCATTGACCTTCGTGCATTAAGATAGACAGATCAAAACAACAACAGCAAAGCCTTTAGAGAACTGCTAATGAGGATCACAACCAGCAGTGATACAGTAAATGGGTTTGTGTGAACGTTTGTGGGTGAAATAATGAAAGTAAGGGCATTTCGCTAAGTGCTATGGATTAAAACCACACCGTCAAGCCCAATTCAAGGCCAATTTAGTGAAACCAAACAAGCCATCACATTGAATCCTCGTCCACGGGCGATGTCCAGGCAATGGTGGTCCACAAAATTAACCTTATAAAAGGCTTTGACTGGCCTCATCTGTCTCTATCCCTTTTTATTTCTCTATTTCACTCTATGCTGTCCACTCACGTAGTCTCTATGGCTAAGAGACTCTCATGATTATTAGCAAAACGAAGGGTGAAAACAAGAGAAGGAGAGAATATGGGAAAGAACAAGGCGAGATGAGTTTGACTGCTCTCCTCTCAACACCCCTTTGATCACCGCGCTGATGAGCGAGACTGGAGTTGTGTGCTTACACTCGGCCCCTAATGAGGGAATTAGGGAGCGGGTAAGAACGTCCCCCCATACCAACTTCCCTTCTGGAAAAAATGAAAAGGCAGGCAAGAGCGAATGAGAAAGAAGGGCAGCTAGTCAACTGTCAGGGCCAATCAATCCATTAGCAGCTTTGCCTTTCGCCTCACAGAGGGAGAAAGTTATCCGCTTAGCCCTGCAATTAATGTTCGTCCTTGACTGTCACGCATCAACATCTATAATATCAGTAGAATCTATAGAGACTTGAGGGAGTGAGGTTCATGCTAATTGACTTATGCAAGAAACATAAGTGAGATTGTTGAAGTAGTTAACCCAAAAACATACGATTTGCATTGAATATTATCTGTACCTCACACAAACTATTACATGGCATCTCAAGATCTTAATAGCATTGGCATTAGCATTTTAAACACAGCAGATTGTGTCTTAAGTGAATGTAAATACACAGAATTGCCTTTAAAGATTTATAAGACCCATAAAACAAAGTAAAACAACAGATCAATTTCCCCAAATTGTGTTTCTTCAGATGTGACCGAACTTATTGTACAACATAAAAGTAACTCACTATAATGAGGATCCAGGTAACCATTGCGAGGGTCCATGGTGAACAGTGTCCCCCGGTAGGGCAGGGTGTGGTCTGCCAGGTGGGGCAGGGAGCTGTGCAGTTCTTTCTTCACCAGTGGGGGGCGCTCTTCTGTGGAGGTGGATGGCTCCTCGTTCAGTTTTCCTGCTGATGTGCCCAGAACTGCAGTCTGCCCGCTGATAGCGTTCCGCCTCTCGCGATGGTATGGGGACCCTGAACTGTCATCCTCTAAATGAGACAAAACAGAGAAAGAATATTTATTTTTACCCCATTTTAATAATAAAGGTACAAAGGAGAGAAGGAGAGAAGGACAGGAAATTATTTAAAAAATTAAGCAAGCAGGACTTAAACATTTGTTGCCCACATAAGCACCAATGAAAATTCTCAAAGTATTGCTAACTAGACCAATTACAACAGCAACAAAAAGATTGTAAACATTCATCGATTGTTTTCACAATTTGGGCAATTTATGGTGTAAATAATAAGGATGACCTATATGACAAAATACACCATCTGTGTTAATCTGGACTACAAACAAATATATAGACAATATATACAAGGAAATGCTCAACACAGTTCTATAAAGTTAAACACAAATACTGCACATGCACCTGTATATAACCAAAGCCTGTTTTGTCCAAACAAACTATGTTGGAGTTGGATTAGACATTCACTGTCTTGGTGTAGCTAATGCTTAATATCAGACATAATTATACCAGCCTTGCCTTAAAACCAGTAATCCAATAGGAATTTTCACAAGGCATGTTCACACAAACCTACAGTCATGCACACAAACATACAGCGAGACATCTCTGGATAGACAGACAAACAGAAAGAAGGAATAAATATATGTGGAACAAGCCCGGTCATGCTGAGAAGTCTTTGGATAGTTCAGGCGGGCAGTGTTACTGCTAACGTTTGCTTTAGGGAGCTTTTTATGGGTTTTGTGTTTAAAGCCTCCGAGGCTCTTCAAGACAAATGTGCAGGTTCACTGCTTCACACAACAGCAATGGAGCGTCTCTGTGTCTCTGCTTGCACAGTCTATGAAATAAAACAGGCCAACATTTAACATCACAGCCAGGCAAGGATTTCCCACAAGCTTGCTCTCTCTCTTTCTGTCTCTGTCTCCGTCTCTTTTTCTTTTTTCAAAGACACAGAATTCCACGGAGAGGGCAGCTGAGTCTTTTCCCTGCATTCCAAACTGCCCATTAAATGGCCTCATGGGTAGTATCAACGCCCACAAGCTATCCGCCTGTTCTTTCTCTTCCTCTCTACTCCTCTCTCCTGTTCTCTACCAGTCTTTTAGCACTGTTTCTGCCTCTCTCCTACACACACACACACACAGATGTACTTTCCGGATTGTTCTGTCTGTAAGTAATCTATTCTGGCGGGCAGAGTTGGACATGTACCCCACAGGGACAGAGTCTCCAGTGGTCTAAAATGGGGCAGACAGAAGAGAGTTTACAGGGCTTTTCAGGGTTTAGTTCTTGATCTCTGCTGAAGACACATGACCCTTTTTTCTGACCCTGTTCGGGTCACAACCTCTGAGCCTAGAATAAGAAGTTAGTGCTACAAAGTTCTTCATAATTCAGCGCTCTGTATAAACACTGAACCCCCTCCACCATATAACATCATTCAGTGCTTTTTATCCTTGAGGAGTTCATAGCAGCAGCTTAAGCGGGGTCAATGAGGTCAGCAATGAAGTCATTGAAACCTCACATATGTAGCGAGGGTGATATTTACGGCTTCGTTTCCACAGCGTTTCGGATTTCCGCGTCAAAGCGCTTTAGAAACCTTCACCACAAAATGTTGGACTTCAAGACCATACGAGACCATTCGATTGGCAGAGCAAAAAGAGCACAGGCCTTGGGAAAGCCAATAAGAGCCTGTTGGAGTGAATGGAACCAGCGGGCGCGGGTGGAACAGAACTCTTGTTTTTTGGCGCATGAGAGTGGTTGTGACTCAGGTCATTAAGCTCAAACTGTAAGCCTCCTCCAGTTTGGCAGAGTTTAGCAGCTTGCCGTTGCTTGATGAGTGCTGCCCCAGCGCTGGGCTGTTTTAAAATCTCTCTGAAACTCTGGCGCGGAGTCATAGAGGCGGCGCCAAGGTCCCGTTGCGCTGGAGCTAAGGTTAACGCTTAGCAAAGCATGTGATGCTGGGGCTAGGAAAACCAATTAAAACTGTGTAGATTAAAAACCACATTCAGTGTAACACTGTGGCGTACACTTCTGATAGAGCGCTTTTGCGGTTCCGCCATCCATGAAATATGACAGCATCAGTTACGTTATAAGTCCTTAATCCTATACGGCATAGCCAGTGATCTTATTGAGGGAATAATAGCATTTATACAGTTAAAGCAGGATTAATAGAGCTACTCCCACAAAACCACAATATTAACATAAAGGGATTTACGTATCATCTCGTTACCAGCCTCAGACACGGATGCTATAATGCAGGTCTGTTGAAATAAGGGACAGATGTTCTTTACACAAGCAGGTCATACATCTACTGCTGTTTGATGGGCTAGGTTTATACATTTTAATAATTAATTTTAAAAAATAATAAAAAAATATTATGTATTAATATATATATATATATATTGAATAAATATGCTATGCAGATTACACACACACATTGTGTGTCATTAGTGTGTTTGATCTGCTCAAACAAATACATGATAGACTACCATTGGCATTTAAAGGAATTCAAAATCTATCTAGGACAATGGGAGAAAAACATTAAGTTGTGACATATAACTAAACTGCTCATTTTGAATGTATTGTCTAAATACACATTCCTGCTCTTCTGTGGAAAAAACAGAGACATATTCCCCAACTGATTGACTTTAATCACCACAAAGGTCTTTCATTAAAGTTTTATTAGTGTTAGCACTGTGGTATCCACCACAGCTGAAAAATGCTGCCCAGTCAAACCAGTCTGAGCCAGACACTTGGGGCTATGAACCTCGCTATGAATTATTATGACATTAATGCAGTTAGGCCGCAATTACAACCTCATAATAAGTCTGAAGCTCATTTTGCTCTCATTCTCTCCTTACTCAGCGCCAAAGCACGTTGCACACTTCTAATCTTCAATAGACTAAATTATTTCAGCCAGTCCAGTCATCATAGCTCAATAGTGCTCAATCACCCAAGTGCCACCCCACCACAATAGCCTTCTCCATGTAGAAACAGAAAGCGTAGAAAAGAGAGAAGTGAGGAATGTTTAAAGATACTCACTAACTTCTTTCCAAGGTTCATCATTTAGGCCAACGCCGCTTTAAATAGTTCTGCAAACTCTCAGTGATAAGAAGGTCAACAGCCTCTCAATTCCTTTAATAAACAGAGCTTAGAAGCAACACATCTGATAGCTGCTCTCCACTTTCAAAGTTCTCCTCATCTTATTATTCTACTTTCTTTTGGCAATTTAATTTTGTACCCTGATAACACCACCGTCCAGATGCTCCTGTGTCTTTTAAACCCTGAGGAACGTTTCATTGCTCTAAGGTTTCCCTTTCAAAGCCCAGGAGATTTCAATGGATTCCTCAGTTATACATCTTTTAGAAAACAACTTTGTCCCAGATGTTTTTTTTAATTCCTCAAAGAGAAATACAAAAAGACAAAGGAGGAATTTGTTGACATACAGTAAGAGTATGGAACTGACAAAATATCCCTGCTGAGAAAACCAGTTAAAACCAGTTTAAGCTGCCCTCCGAGTCTAAACAGCCTAAATGTCAAAAATCTAATAGTCTAAAACCAGCAGACCAGAGCTGTCTGATAAGGACAGCAAACCTAGCAAAAACAAAATGAGACAGTATCACAACTCAAGAGGAGACAACCTTTACCAAACAACCTTAAAAATCATGAAACTTAGGCAAAAAGTTAACACATACTCCTCTCATTATTGACTACAACACACAATAAAGATATTAAGATCTGTTGTTTTTTTTTTACTTGGAGGACTGAAGAAAAAACTACTGCCTAGCTCTCAAAATTTTCATTTAGATAGTTTCCACAGATTTATTCATTTCATAAAATGATTCCCATCTTAGCCACGTTACAGAGCAGAGTTCAAAAGTTTCCCCTAGTCTTTCAGATGAAGGTGAGTGTGCTATTGCACTCTGGGCTCAGCAGGGCTCTGATGTTGAGATTACACATGTCAGGAGGCAGATGAGAAGGATTTCCATGGACCCTGACCATCAACCCCTCTCTTTTATTTTCTCTCATTTTTCCTTTTTTCCAAGCATTCTTTTATTCCTCTTGCGTCTTTGGCTGCACCATCGCTCCACAGATTCACCGGTCTATTCACCCCAACACAAAACAGCCAGCCTGTTCTCTGTGGACCTGGGGGAAGCACGCTCCACCAAAAACCAGCAGAAAGAAGAGGAAGAATGATTGTGCGCCCCCTCTCTCTCTCTGTAGTGATTGAATTTCTTAACATCTTTTCAAAAATCGCTTAAATGCCTGGAGGCGAGAGGAAGAAACAAGCTAATGGTGGATGGGGAGCACTGAACAAATTTCAGAGCCCTTTCCTGCTCGCGTTTGAGGTTTGAAAGCGAGCACCCTGCCTTTCAAGTTTCAAAGTCCTCCTTTCTCCTGTGGTGTCACTGAAGGATTTGAAAAGAAGGTAATTGTGCTCACTGCCGCCCTGATCAGAGGCACACGGCCCAGACTCTAGTATTTCACCAGCTCTCAGTACTACACCAATAGACTCTGCAGCTTGGCTCCAACGCTCCCAATTCTCTCTTTCTGACCAGCTCTCTCTCTCTTTTTCTCTCTTGTTCTTTGTGTCTCTTGATCTTCTTGCTCACTTTCTCTAAGTGTTGATCTGGGCTTCTCTCTCTCTCTCTAACTATTGGATCTTTTCCTGGCCCTCAATGTACATGTTTTTCCTCTAATAAAGCTCTCTGCCTTTTCTGTTCTTCTCTTTTTTATGCCACCTTTACCTCATTTTTAAATTTTCAGGCTTGAATTGTAAAATCTGGTTTAGAATCCTTCAAAACTCTCCCCCACACTTTCATTGAATGGTATAGTGTTGAAGCAGGTACTTTGAAACTGTAACTAGCATCTCAAACTACAAATACTTCATAAACATGGAGTTGTTGAAGAGTCACAAAACTATATTACACTTCAGATTGGATGCCTGATAGGTGTTGACACT
>JBAJNP010003339.1:0-15696 GCA_036877545.1 Yasuhikotakia modesta
CTACTAGTATAGCATAGTGTAGTAGTACTATACTAGTATAGTGCTAGCAATACCAGTTATAGGTTTTCTTTCCAGGGAATGCATTAAATAATTTAAAGGTATACCTCAAATGTAATTTAAGTCAGTTTAGATACAAGCATCTATCAAATGTGTACATGTAATTCCGAAAGGTATTATACATCTAGTGGCTTATTTAGAAAGAGGGTGCAATAAATTAAACTATTGCTTTATTGCATTTTTATGCAATCGTGTCTCCATTGCAAGGGAAATTGCAACATCTGTCACTTTCAACCACCTTTGAAGTAACAGGACCAAGCAACCAATCAGGAGTTTTGTGTCTTGTAAATGGTGGGAAAACTCAGCCTCTTCTTCAGCACTGAGAGTTCGTACAGAGGGAGACTGGTAATGTTGTAATAGAAAGCAGAGGCTCTTATTATGCAACACAAGGGTTAGTATTGTGTAGCTGAGTGGGGTGAGCATCTCCTTAGCCAAACCAGCTGATCTTCTCACTACAACCTCACTAACAGCTGTTAAGCCCCTAACATTAACAATTACTCAGGCCTCAGTTTAACCACCAGAGATTTTTACATTTATACATTTGACAGTCTCTTTTATCCAAAGCAACGTACGGTGCACTCAAGATGCATCCTATGCATTATTGTTATTTTATTAAGTAATATATGCTAACCAATTTGTAGGCCACTTTGAATAGCTAATTTACCATTTTCCCCTCTGGTCATTCTAGTGCATTTTTACCATAGTGGTCTTTGGAAATAAAAGAAATAAGATATGTGATTAGCAATGCCTTTTTTGTTGTGATTTTTAAACCATTGTGCATTGTGCACAAGGATGTGCGAATCAGATATCTGGTGTTGTCTTAATTACATACCAACTTAGGATATAGCTTAACAATTTAAAAAATGTACATGTAAGGTATGACTCATAAACTGAAAACCACTTTTAATGGGTTCTAATTGGGTTTTAAAAGCCCATTACAAATTCCAGAGAAAACATTTATACCGAAAAGGCTAATTCTCTGTTTGAACAGCTTTGCTGAGTAAGCTCATCTATATTCTTCAGTGGAGATATTTTTACCATAGACAAATATTCATTTCTACTGCTTTTTGGATGTTAAATTAATGCATTGTTATCAAACAGTCAAGTGCCATCCTAAAAATTGATGAATCTGAAAGAGCAAATAATGTTTGCTGACACCTCATGAACATGTATGGCAGACATGGGTATTTGTTGAGTAACTTTCCCTGGTGAGTGCCAGGATGCATTTATAGAGCACGTATCAGGCAGCTGTTAGATATAAACCAGCAGACTGCATGTGGCCGGCCTCAATTGCCTGGTCACGTAGTCGACGTACCAAATGCATTGTGGTATGATGAACCTGATCCAACCAGACATTTTCATACTGATTTATGAGTCCCCTTGATTTTTAACCTTGCCAAATTGTCATTGTTATTGGACTTTGACAACAGAACTTAAGCACTTCAAAGTGTAATTTTATTAAGTGTGGTGCAAAGTTTTACCAAACAAAAGTCCCTTTAATGAAGTCTCCGCACTCAGCAGCCATCTTTACAATCCGGCTCTATACAGCTATGAGACTGATATCACTAAAAACCTGTTGACTAAGGTCACAATTAAACACTGTATGTCAGACAGAATTTTAAACCCTATATTAACTGTAACATACATTCTTATTAAGCTCAAACTGTGCTATAAAACATCTTCCTGTACATTCTGTAGAGGGCTTCTCTGAGCATTGCAGTTTCCGCCATACCAATTCTATAATTTTTTGCTTAAACTAATATCATCCTGTTCTCTGATTTTACTGATACATTTAAACAGAACTAATGGAGGAAACTAATGGAGGCCTTCAGAACAAGCAGTCATGCTATTGGGTTTCAAAGCACATTCAGTAGAATCCAAAGGATGTAATTTAGCTCTCGTATAACCATTGTCTCAGCATCATAATCACTACAATCTCACATATCCTGACAGACAAGACAAAACCTTTGTAACTTAAATTACTTGCAACAAGCTTTGACTTTAAAGTGGCATGTTGAAATCACATTTATAAACAAGTTTATCATTTAGATGTTGGTTTACACATCATGTAGATTGGATTTGGCTGACTGGCCTAGTTTGCATACTTTGTTGACCTACTTCACTTGACTGGACAAGTGGTTTTGAGCCTTTAGTATATACCTTAATGTCCCTTCTAGTGAAGGGGAAGTATTTGATACACAGTATGTGATATGACACATTTGCCTTAGTTTGACAGTGACTGTGGTCAGTTTGTACAAGCACAGTTTTGTCTTGTAGAGGTACATTTATCTGTTCAAAGAATTTTGGTATGGGGGAAGGTGTGAAATGACCAGTCATGAAAGGTAATAACATTTAGCTGATACATGTTACCAATCAGATTCAAAGGTTATGAACTGCTAATCTTAACTAGACACTTGTTAATGGACTTAAGACACTTTGAACTATATAGATAAGAATGTTGTGTCTCTCTGCATTCCCTTGGCAAACCAATTAGAGCTAGTTTGTGGCATTCAGGTTGCAAATACCGTGTTAACAAGAACTTGAACAATAGAATACACTTTATGAACACAGGCAAGCTCAAACCTGCCCATGCAAGACACTTCTCACAGAAACTAGAGTGATGCAGCCCTTATGAAACCAGCGTAAACTCACCGGCTTCAATTAGAATCAAATACCTCGACCCAACCCTCTTGTAAGTGTTGGCATCTTACAATTGCATTGAAAGAGGCAGCACAACTCCCAGGAGAAAAATCAATGCAGAGAGTAGATTTAAGTTAATGCTTTATTTAATAAGTCACTATATTACAGAACCATATAAAAGTTGAATTTCTTTAGGACAACCGAAACTTGAGGACAAGTAACATTACAATCATGATGGGCCCTGCTCAATGTGGTACTACGCATGGCAAGCATACATACTTGAATAGCAAGTGGGGGAACAAACTGAAGGCACACCACTTTGCATGGGCAAGTGCACAGGCAGCAATACTACATAAAACCTCCCTTGTTAAAAGGCCTGGGCTAGATAATGAAGAACAGAATTACCAGCATTCCATTTCTTCTGTAGCTTTGACATGTCAATGGCTTTCTGACCTGGCATACAGAGGGACAAGCCTACTAACTGAAATGGATATTACACTGAAATTATTGGTTTCAAAATCCTTTACCACCATAGCCCTTTAACTTCTAGTGGAATCATTAAAAGCACCAGAATTTTGTATTACTGCCAAGACAGATTAACTTGCGAAAAACTTTTAATGGCATAGGAATCTGAAGTCCCCGCAGTCATCTGCTGCCCCACTTCCCTAGTTTCAACAGTTCAAGTCCATATTTTCAAAATGGACCCACTCATCTCAACAGGCTACTTCCACCAATTTCTCTTTTGTAGCGATTTGTGAGGTGGTCTGCCTGAACAGTTAGCTTGGACAGAACCGCAAACAGTCCATGGAGATGATAGTGGAACTGGCCCTCCAGGTCCAGGCAGACCTCAACATCTCCATTCATCTGCTGAGGAGGCTCTTCTTGCTTTACCGCCATTTCCAGAAAGCTGGCACTGCCGCCCATCTCCCGTCTCAGCAGGCCCCATTCCATGTCATTCTTAATGGACTTCAGCAGCAGGTAGTGCTCATACATGTCCCTCTGTTTGCTGGGGAAGGAGGACTCGTTATTGTTGTTGTGACTGACGGAGGCTTGGCTCTCCTGTTCTTCCAGAGGCACGTCCCTTAGTAAGCTTGGCACCATGATGGTCTCGTCCATATTGTTGGCAGCTGCAATGAAGCGGTTCATCACGTTGAGCAGCGAGTGTTTGTTGCAGTGTGCGTCGTTCAGCTGCATCATGACAAAGCTAAAACCAAAAGGATCGAGTTAAAATACAAAGTAAAACCTTAAATCGCGTGCTTTCTGGATCATAAGTCATTAAGTGCGTTGTCAACGGGAGCTTTCTTGTTTCCCTCATCTCGCGATGTTAAAATACAAGATACATGCTTAATCGCACCAAAGATGCATTAAGAAGTGAACATAAACAAGGCGTTGCTATAAAGTATCGCCAAAGTTACGTAACAAATCACACCACAAAGACCCATGCATGCTAATTTCTACACGAGGCAAGCGCCCATTCGTCTTCCTTTGCAATCCTAGCGCAATGTAACTAAACATTTTACAAGCATATACAAATGACTAACCTGGATCAACTCGAGTCTGGGCGGAAAAAACTGACAATCGATTAAAGATGTTGCTAAAGCTTTACACCGCCGCCGCAAACGCGAAGAAAAATCCCGTCTGCAGACTTTACCGGAGACCGACACTTTTTATACTATTGCGTCAAACAAGGAAGAGACTCTTGTCCAATGACGTGCAGCGCAGAAGATGAAATGACAAGCGGGCGGACCAATCGTGTGTTACTGTTTCTTATCTCTCGATATCCTTCGTGAACTTGTTTCGTTGCTCGGGTTACGCGTGAATTATTATTATCTTTAATTTTTAATAATGTGTTATTTATGATGATTGAAGAATGTCAACCATCAGCTAAGGTTAACGTTAAATACTTGTATATAGATCGACAATACCAGCTGTTGTGCGATTACCGGCTTATTGCTCATTTAGGGCAGTAATTCGCCTTCTGTTTAACTGAGGAATTGCTCTGATTTTTTATACATAGATTTGCAAGTAACTGTAAATTCATGCAGAGCGCCGATTTATTTATATAAACCGACAGTGCCATCTTGTGGCTCTAAATACCCTTTGCCTATTCAATGTAAAAAAAAACACGTTTATTTTAAGGAGTTTTACAGTTTTTACAAAATAACAGACTATTAACAATGTTGTTATCTTATAAACATATGAATGTGTACATGCCCCAAAAGCAACACCACATGCTGACAAAATTCAGAGGATGGGTGTGTAGTATGAATATGTTGGAAAGACCATAATTGTAAATGTGAATTTAAACATGAAAAACCTGTTGATAAACACTGCATCGCTAGTGTTTCTGGCATGTACCTTTTAAATATTGTTATCTGGAAAAGCTATGTGACAAAAGACTTCACATTTTTGTAGACAAGTTAGAGAAACTATTTCTGTTTAGCTTGTCACAGTCATGAAATTGAACAATCCATGTCTTAGTTATCACTGTTACATTAAAGACTGCAGAGAAATTGTAAATAACCAATAATTTCACAATTACAGCAACAGCAATTCAAATACAATTCAATTCAAATGGGCATACATGTTTCTCAATTAAAACTGCATAATTATTGAAACAGATCTCCATATGTAATATATGTCTGGCGGCTCAAATGGTCATTAAAATAACATACTGAAATAAAGCCATAAAAATGCCCTTTTTGGCAAGTGTTGCAACAATGTTTAGGTTGCATGCATGAAACTTTACTAACATTATAACTAGATGCAATGTTTAAGCATGTGTTAACTGCAATTAAACAAAGACAAGCTGTACAAGTACACTGTGACCTGCATCACTGCATGTTCCTGATTTAACTCTGGCCAAAACATTCACATTGAACTACTTTCGGAACATCTAATCTTTGTTAGGTTTACACTATGTCAAAACAACTGAATCTGCAAAATGATCTTATACCTTCTGAACAGGTTTTCCCTTTAGTTTAGTTACCAGTAAGACATATTTTTAAAAGAGCAGCCAGATATTCTATAAAATGTAGTGTTTAGCTAAGGCACACATACAAAACACTGAAACTAAATTTGTTTCCCTTTGTGTATGATTTAGTCCTTGCGTTGATATCCTGTAAGCAGACAAAAGTGACAGTTAAAACCTCTAGTAAATGTGCTATTCGACATTGAAAAGCAACAGAAAACATACCTGTGATGTAGGAGTACTACACCATCTCATATTGGTTGTTGGTGATATAGCGTGACAGACAGAATGCCAGGAAAATCCCAATAAGCTGATGGATTTAATTTTAAAATGAACAAAAAAATGACTTTTAAATTTCAAAAAAGGGTTTGCAGACCAACAGTCTCAAAACAAAAGCTGTATGAATATGTACCTGGAAGAATGCTATTCCAAATGAAATTCCAGCAATAATTCCAAGATTGGCCTCCATTGTGGTTGTCATTAGAGAGAAACAGCCCTACAATGACAGTGATGTTTTATTTTACAACTGTAAATATTGCTTGTAGAACTGCCTTCATTATGACGTGTTCAGAAGCAGTTATTACCTGCTGGTACACCACTGATGCAGCCGTCTTGAGATCCTTTAGTTCTGCAGTGGTGCAGTTTGTACCAGCAGTCACATTGCAGCAGCTTTTGGGTATACCCTCTTTTTTAAAGTAATCTGTGTTTGCCCAGCTGGTGTAGTTTGTCTCTCCACAGCATTGCAGCTACAAAGTACAAAATTATAAGTAATAACAGTTTCATATCTGGAAGAAATTGCTCAATGAGTCATATAAAAACTTTAGTGCAAAATGTCACTTTCTCAAAATAACTTAAGAAAATATTGAACTTCTGATATTTTTGTTACTCCCAGTAAAACAAATACATGCTTACTGTTCTTTGGATCCTGTCCAGATCAGCGCTTTTGGTATCCTTATCACTGTAGGAGGTTTCTGCACTTTTATAAACACCCTGAAGCACTGCTTTAATCTAGACAACAAAAAAAGTTTACCAAACACTATTTGAGTGTAGATAGCTGATGTCAAATAAAATGCATTTAAATAATTAAAAAATGTTGTTGACAATTAAAAAACAAAAGTGTACCTCATGCCTAAATATGAAGCCGGATATGCCTGCCACTAGTTCAGCTAGGAACACCAAAGTCAGGAACATAGCATACTAAAAGAAAATGAATGTTTTATTAATTGTTTATGGAACAATGTTTAAAACATACAGGCCACATCCTCTAAAAACATTGTAAGCCTAAGCAACAATAAGAAACCATCTACTTGAGTTACTGCTACAGTTTATTTAGGATTATGATGCTTTTGGGAAACACGGTCCAGGTTATTGCTACTGTACTTAGGTCACATGCTTATTTGTCAGCTTTCATATTAATATTAATTATCTCTCTCAGCACTGAGATACAGTCATTCTGTGAAGTCTCCAGAACTGACCAGTTTTAGCATCCATGGACTCCCACGGCAGGTAGCGAAGCAGCCAAACAACCCGAAGATGATAATGATGGCTCCCGTCCCAATCAGAACATATGGTGCATTGGTCCCCTTTTCTGAATTCAGGAGGAGGTCGAACTCCAAATTAACCTTTCCCCATACTCCAACAGCCAACAGGACCACTCCTGTGAACTACAAACAGCAGCTTTCAGACAGGGGTCTCATTTATACATTTGACTGAAACGTTATGAGACATTATGAGGTGCCCATCCCAATTCTTGATGATAACCCTGTAAACCTTGTAATTATACTTCAACTCCAACTGTTAATGTATCATTAAATAAAGCCTTGTGTTGTCACAACACTCCTAATAAAATATCAGTTCATGTTTCCAAAAGCTGAAAGCAAGTGGTTGAGTAAGAATCTTGGCATATCACTTCTTTATCCATTTTCCTCTCAGCAGGGGTTTATGAGCATGACCATCTGGCCATATGTCTCCTGTCTGCTCAAAATCACTGTGAATAGCAATAAATGATAAGAGATAAAACTACTGATTCGTACTTCGCACCCTATAATGCCACGTTTGATGACCTATTTATATCAGTGACCTTAGTGAAACTCTACACAAATTAATATATATACCAGCCAAACATTCTGTATTTTACTATGGTTGTATGTACCATTGTGTCTGTTGTTTGCTTTGGTAGATGCAATTTGTAAACTTTTTTCCTGTTTTTACACTAATTTTTACACTGTAGGCAGATCGTATGGTGTTTTGCACACAATTGTCCCTTTAAAATTTAATATAAATGAAATCACACAAAAATGTAAGTGACAAAACAACTGCGATTTTCTTCCAAGCACCAAAACTCAAAAGTATAAACACACGGAAACAAAAGAGTTTGTATATCTTAACTTTACAAGTTTATAACAACAACGACCAATGTACGTCTGCAAATCCATCAAGCCGGTAACGACAAAAAGGTTATCTGCAGGATTTTACAAAAAAATAGAATGCAAAATGCAAAAAGAAATACATTAAAAACAAATTTCAACAACATAATAAAGTTTAGAAATGTGTTTGTATGAGAAAAGCTTTGCATAATTTACTCTAAACTGCGACCCAGTACCAACAGCACTGTTTGCTGACTGAGCCCATTGTTTAGCCTGCGTTAGCTGTGCAGATAGCCACCGTAAGCTAACGGCAAATCCGGTAAAAACTTACCCAAAAAATGAGACTGTACGAGATGAGAAACGTCTTCAAACACGTTATTACAGGTTTGGTTTGCAAGCGTGCGGATGGAGGGGACATTTCTGCTTTTGTTTTCCCAGTAGATCTGACCGGCGACGGGATTTTCCAGTGGATAGAACTAAAAGGAAAGTTGCGTATGTTTGTTAGCGAAGTTTGTTTGGGAGCTGAAGGGAGATGATGGTGCTGTGGAGTCAGACGCTTTTCCCGACAGGAAGTCCTGTTTCCAAGGTGTGTAAATGGGCGAGAAGGTTCATTTTAAAACGTAGTTTCGTTCTTAGAACAAGTCGGAGCGATATTAAACATTTTGTACATTTTGCTAATATGGTTACACAGTTATAGCCCAAATCTTTATCATACTGGTGACCACATTTTTCAGGTGCTAAAATCATTACTAGCAACTTCCATCAACATTTAATTTACCATCTGATATCTTTTCTTCGCCATGTTACCACAACAGTTTTGCTTTGGTATATGGTCTTATATTTATAAAACAAAAAAGTAATATGGGTTAATTTTAAACTTTCTGTCTTTATTTTATGATTTATTAATTTTATTTGAGCCCTGAATGTATGAAAGAAGATTTATTAAACATTGTAATCATATAAACTAGACAGTCAGACAACCTACGTTTTATTTATTTGATTTAAAAGGTATTTTGAATTTAAAGCCACATGTAGTGGGTTTAAGTTACCCCATAGCACGAAAGATATGATATCATTACTGGCCACAAGAGGGCGGTATGAAACAGATGAAGTGAACGTGCAAGCAGGTTCGGTAGGTTTCTGGTTCAAATGTTTAGGTTTCTGATGCAAATTACAGACGTTTGACGTGGCTTTTCAAAACTATAAAATATATTTTTCCCTTCCAGGTTTATACCATCGTGGCTTTCTTATTTTGCTGAACCAATCTTGAAAATAAAGGTAATTTCACATGTCCCTAACTGTAGGATCTAAAATGTAGTGTTAATATTTTTAACATGGACAAAAGGTTTATAAGCACAATTTCATTATGTTAATGTTGTGTGTTTGTGTAACCATATGCTTCTTTAGTCTGCGTTGTGTTGAAAATTAATGAAGAACGACAGGAGAGCGCCGGATTGGGTCTGCATAGAAAATGTATTTTTTTTATATATACAGGCCATCACGACAGCTTCAGCTCACACATCAGCACACTGCCTCTTTCGTTCAGGAGAAAGACGGAAAGAAGAGCATTAAAAGAGCAATACAGCAGGTATGGCTGGGCTGAACCACTTTGTTGTAAAAGGAGGGGGGGACCATCACCTCCTTACAGACCCTTTTAATATATTTTTAGAAACACTCCTTTAAACAGTTACAGAACAGCATTGGAGTGGAATAAATCTAGTGGAATAAAACTATTTAACCTTGTTACATTTGCAATTTTAAACCAATAACTTTATTGGCGTTGTTTTCTCAGTCTAATATGTGGTAAAGAGACAAAGAGTTCAGGCCAAGGCCACAGTTGGTAAATGGAGCTTGTTTCTCCTTCAGAAAATCAGAAGACATTGAAGTGAGTAATTAGCATTCATACATATACTGAAAATTAAAGTGGTTTGGCACCCACAACACCTCTCACTGATAAGATTTGAAGAATGATAACCAGCCTTCAAGCAGACAGTCTGGAACAGACAGATTTATGTATGTAGCAAAGTACATTTTTGTATGAATGTGTATGTATGTATGTTTATGGTTGTGCATTATGGTCACTGTAATATATTAATAAATAGGTTTGTTATTTATGCAGACATGTCATTAAAAACTAGTAACTGCAGTTTTCTGTTTAATGACTCAGAAAGTAGACTCAGTGTAGACAACTAACTAATGTTTTTTTAACAAATGGAAGGCAGAATATTAGAGTACACATGCTGTGCCCATGTCTGGAAACATTACGAGGGGTCCTCTTTCACTCCAACCAAATTACATTTACAGCCATTTGCCCAACACTAATGGCTATAACCTTTAGCTATGGTCGAGTGAGAGAGCCTGAATGCATATATGTGAATATGTGTATGCATGAGCTAATACAAATGTAAGCATTCATTGCCACTTTGTACAAACACAAAACCTCAATTGGGTCAGCTTAATCAAATTCGTAAAATGGCTTACCCCCGTTTTCTCTATTTCCTGCTTTCACTTTCTTTAGTTTGTGTACCCATATGCATGCACACCCTCTCTTAGTCTCTCTTTCCCACCCCCCACGCACACCCACTGCAACAACAAGGTCAGTTTTACCTCAAGGATGCCCTGCTTTGCTTTTTCTTGTAAAGTATTTCCCTCTTGGGTTTCTTTATGTGATGGAGTGTGAGGGATTAATCTGTGTGTGTCATTAGGGTTTTCATGGTTAATTAAGTTCATTGAGAGTTAATTAGGAAAACAATCCTTTTCTAGCAATATGTTTATTATCAGACGTTTGCAGCTACTGAGTGCTGTGCCTGAGTAAACTTTGGGCTCTATTCATTTTGAACTGTAGACATTAAACTGTTTTCTATGGATGAAGACAAATGAACTGGTGCCAACAGAAAGTTATTGTGTGGACATGAGATCAGGACTAGTTTTCACTCTTTGTATTCCATTACATAATTCTTAAGATGTTTCTAGAGGAAGCCTTTTTTGGCTAAAGCATTGGTTACAAAAAGCCATTTCCAGAAGTATTGCCCAGTAAAAGCCTGGCTTCCACTATATTACATGTACATTTACAAGACACTTTTATCCAAAGTGAATCCCACAGTGAATTCAGACTACACATTATATGAGTTATGTTTGTGAATTAATGGGAATGGAACCCATGACCTTGGTGTTGCCAATTGTGATCTAACAGTTGAGGCGTGACAACACCTAACTGTAATTTGTATTTCTTACACTGTTTTCTTCTGCTCTATGGTGCGGAACAAACAAACAGTGAATTCTCCTCCCCATGACGTACACCTAGCCAGCTGACCATGCAAGGCAGCGGCAATTTACACTTCTTTAAACCCTGTGCAGCTCGGCCAGTAATAATTTACACCATTACACAGCACCATCAGCCTTTCTTGTAGATATTAAAGATCGGGGCGAATGTTTGTAAAGGGCAAATAGATCGTTCAAAAATTCCTTAAACAATGATCATTTATAATGTAAAAGTATGACTTGTTCTAACATAAGTTAATGTTTTGATTGCGCTTGTGGATGTTACGCTCCCATGTGCCGCGCGCGCCAGAGACGCGTCTGCCGGGAGCGCGTGAGTCAGTTCGCATGCAGAAAAAACCCAAAGTGTTTCAACATTACTCTCGTGTTTGTGGGTGATAATCGCTAAAAGGGAAGTGATCAGCTCTTTAGGCGCTTATATTCAGACACACTGAGCCCATAAGTGGCACAAAAGCTCGAATCCTTTGCCATATTATTGTGTCGCTTCTGTTATAATAAAACAACGGCATGATCCTGAAGTCTGCGGAGAAAATGGATCTGTAAGGGCCCTGGTCATCGGATCTTAATGCGCGTTGTTAGTTCATGTAAGTGCTGACGGAGGGGATCGTATAGGAGATGGCAGCTGTCATGACTTCAGGACTTTGGCTTGTAGCTCTCACCGTAGCGAGTAAGTAACCTCTCTTTCTGTTAGCGTGCCTTACTTGTAATGATCAAGTGCGTGTGTGAAACAAGTACCCGTGTTTTGTATAGAACAGCTAGTTTTATTCCAGTTCTAAAGACTAGTATTTAAGTCTAAATTGTTCTTAATTTGCGATGGTAAATCTATAACCACAAAGGACAAGTAGATAATTTAAAAATGTAGTTATTACAGTTCAATTACTAATATAATAATCTAAAAGACGTTTTGACTTGAACTGTATGTATCTTTAGTTTAGTTGGCGTCGTCGATTGCGGGACGTTGTAGCTACACCTGTATCGTTTAACGCGTTGCAAAGCTCAGATGACTCTCTGTGTTTCGAAATATAAGAGACGTATAGAGAAACGTTATCACGTAAAGACAATTAGCAGACACACTGAACCAGAAATATACCTGAATATACCTATTTATCTACAACTTTGAGATTTTTTAAAGCACATTTACAAAGCATTATCTCAGCAATAGAAATACAGTAAGCTTAGATGAAGTATATCACCAACGTGTGATATACTTATATATATATATATAAGGCTAGTAAAGGTTGCATGGTCATTATTATGCTTCTGACAGTATTTTCTGGTTTATATGGACCATGCACATTTCAGGACATTTCAGGACATCCGTGCCGTGTGACTGTGTGCATGTGTGCATGTGTGAGTGTGTTGTAGTTCTTGAGGCATGGTAACTGTCATAACGTTGATTGGATCTTTTGCTCAGCGGGGCAGACAACACCAAAGCAGCCTTTTTATGTAAAGGACAGCTTTGTTGAAGTCTTGCTTTGCATGCGCTTGAAGAGTTTCACACACAGAAATAAAAATTAGCTTTGATTTTTTTTGTGAAGGAAATGTCTGCACTGAGTATCTGGTCAACCCTAATTGGACCACCTTTATTCTGAACTTTCCAACTGACTGATTGTCATAAGCAGAATTGATTCTAGTATCATTGTTCCCATTACTGATTTTATTGGTGAAGCATTTACTTCTGTAAAAGATGAGTCAGTTACACAGTAGTAATCAAGATCATGGTGTAAACATTTAGATGTTTTTACTAGCATTTCAGTAAATTATATTCAGATATTATGCACTCAACTGTTCTGGTGTAACAAATTTGTGTATTTATGGAAATGCCTTTTTCAGATATCTACACACATGAGTGACCATTAGATTGTAAAGTGTTCCTGTAGCTTATTTGATAGAGCAGTGTGTTAGTAGTGCAAAGATTGTGGGTCCGATTTCCAGGGAACATATGTACTGATAAACTGTATATTGAATGCACTCACTTTAAAGTGTCTGCTAAATGCATACATGTAAATTACTATACCTCATAAAGGCTTTACCTTAAATGACATGCTCCGGAATTGCCAATAGCACTCTCAGGAATTATGAAAATATGTTCTTCAATATTTCAAGTGTAATATGCTGAAGCCCTCACTGTTTTAAATGTTGAAAATAATGCAGAGTGAAAGATGCAATGTGGGAAAACGCCTTCAGCAGAAGAAAGAGAGAAACTGTCTGATGAAGAGAAGAGAGAAACACTCATTCAGTTAGAAGAGGATGCAGCTGAAAAGCTCTCACACACACTGCCCAAGTCTTAGCCTGAAACTCTGGTAGTATAGGGTAGCTGTAGGGCCAATTCTATTGAATGTGTATGTGTAAGATGCTGTAGCGCTTGGCCACAGATGCAGTAGCGTTTAATAATTTAGTTGGTGAATGTATATGCCACTCAAATACTGATGACACATTTGAAGATACACATTTGAAGAAGCACCTCTCTGGTGAAACATTTAGAGATTTTTTTTAACTTGGGCCTCATTCTAGTGGGAGGTTTTAACCTGTGTGTTAGTCTGTGTTAGGATAAAACTAGTCCTGTGTTTGTGTGTGTATGTGTTGGTAATGTTTGATGAGGCAGGATTTATTTTAGTGCAGTTGAATTATTCACAGAGTTGCAGTGCGCAAAGGTGGAAAAGCTCAGTGCATGCAACTGTGTGTTTGTGTCTGAGTGTGTGGTTTTGTATATCTCGAGACGTCTGCTGTGTCTGTGCAGCTTTGTGTCTGGGTGTGTTTCAGGGTTAGGAGTGTGTGTGTCTGTGTGGACTGTCATGTCTTGGTAGTATGTGAGTGGGTACTCCTCTACATTTTATGAAGGACCCTGAAGCAAGACATGAGCTTGTCTGAGTAAGCTGGGGGCTTTAGTGGCACATTAGAGGTTTCTGTAGTCACCCTAAATGGTCCTTTGTGTTTATGATGAGGATGAGATGGTCTCTATCACCATTTCATTACCAATTTTTCAAATCTTATAATTGGAAAACTGTGTTATTTCGTTAACTGACTTGGTAAAATAAGGTTATCAAAGGAATCTGGCTGAAAGCAGTTGCTCCTCACAAAGAATTACACAAAGAAGTATCAGACACTGTTTGATTGACAGTTACATTTGCATTAAGATTAGTGTCACCTTATATAGTGTAATGCCCCTTATAATGTATATCCCTCTTATCAACAGTGTGCAGAAAAAGTGATTTATGTTTCAGTTTTTGAGATTATTTATTCTGCCTGAATGAACTCAAGTCTTTTACACACTTTTATTATATGAAAAAAAATTGCCAGTTTGAACCTTTCAGTTTTCATAACCAAAAAAAGTGTGAGTAAATAATAACAACACAAAGGTTATGGGTTCAATACAAGTGTGTACTGTAAAATTCTGTCCAATAATACATTTCTGTAATACAGAAATATCCCCTCAATATGATCTTTATTGTTGACTAGAAGCTTGTAATGTTTTAAAATCAGTTTTCCACAATGCATAATACAATTGTAAACAGAATTGAATTTAGATTCATCTCGCTGCATACAGCCACACGGGTCACACTTGTTCCATTTACAGTCCTGTGTTTGCAGTATTGTGTTTGCAATGTTTATTCATGAGCATGCTCACTAAACCCTCATTATTATAATTACTCCCAGACTCTGCTTTCATATGCTGTAATATGAGAGCTTGTGATAAGAGAATGTGTGCTGATGGAGCAGTGATGGACTGAACTGCTGACTCATCCCTGTCATTAAATAATGATTTTCCTCAGGGGTTTGGATGAGAGATGGGGCTTCCGTGACCCTCTGCATACTGTCAGTGGATCATGACGAATGGATCATGGTGCTTTGCTGCATCTTATTTTACAGATGAACATTATGTAACTGTCTGCACTCTCAATTATGGATGTGTTAATTCTTTCGAGAGCAAAATGACACTTGACATTAACAAAAAACATTTACTACAGCTGCATCAAGTTGTATTTTGAGAAAATTAACAAAATAAACAACAAGATGTGTTATTCATATAAATTATTATTTATATTTGTTGTGGTTGTTTTTGTACAGAATGATTCTTTAGAATGAATTAGTGTAATTATTCTTGCTTAAATATAACTTGTATAACTTATATACATTAATATATGGTCTGTTACTGTGTTATGTTTATCACATTTCAACGATTCGAATAATGACCTCCAGAGATTTTTTTATTTAAGATGACCAAGCTGACTAAGAAAATGTTCTCTTTAACTTTGAGATTTTCAGACTGATGCTGCCTTGCTTAGTGAAGCAGACTTAATTTTAACTCAACTTTAACTTTATTGAACCCCAGAAGGGCAATTATTTTCGTTACAGTGGCACACACACACACACACACACACA
>JBAJNP010003339.1:15746-40358 GCA_036877545.1 Yasuhikotakia modesta
ACACACACACACACACACACACACACACACACACACACACACACACACACACACACACACACACACACACACACACACACACACACATACACACACACACACTTACACACACTAAAATTTAACTATGGATATATTTAATTTTCTCTGATGTCCCAGCTGTATGTCAGTTGTGTTGAGCTGTTGTCAGATGCAGTATGTCTCACTGAATGCAGAGAGACTCTGGTTGTGTGTTGAATACTGACTGCTGCCTCAGTCCTTCTCCTGTCAACTTGAATCTTGTTGTCTCTGTACTTCTTGTCCCCACATTCCATTTATTGTGATGTCATTTGTCCTAACTTTCTGTCCCTTTGAGACAGTAGCAAAAAAACACCAGCAGAGTTTTAAGCTCTCTCTTTGAGATACTTTACTTCCTGCTAAAAAAACTTTCTGCTCTACCTGTTTTTGATGTAGCTTCCTAAAACTTTAGCTGCACTTGCCTGTGGTGGTGGGAGAATTGAGGAAAAACTACTGTCCATAATTATTTTTCAAAACTATAAAAATGTATTTTATTATATTCGTATATTGTTTTTTATATGTATCCCTATGGCATTTCCAATGTATGTACAATAATGTGTGTTTTTCAGCTGTATGGTGTGCAGAGGTGGAGGAGCGACTGGTTAACTATCTTCTCTCACCTGAACGATACAACAAGCTGATCCGGCCAGCAGTCAACAAGAGTCAGCAGGTCACCATTGCTATCCAAGTGTCCCTTGCCCAGCTTATCAGCGTGGTCGGTGGTTCCCTCTTAAAAAAAATTCTTAAAAAAAAATCTTATTAAGGCCTTAAGTGACTGTAATGTTTGTTTTTCAGAATGAGAGAGAGCAGATTATGACCACAAATTGTTGGCTCACTCAGGTATGGGCTGTGGAACTTGTGTGCTTGGGTTTTCTTCATAAAGGCATTCTGAAGTGTGTATTCTTGCAGGTATGGAATGATTACCGGCTGATGTGGGATCCAGAGGAGTATGAAGGAATCAGGAAAGTGCGTCTTCCCTCTCAGCATATATGGCTGCCTGACATTGTTCTGTACAACAAGTGAGTTTTAGATGATAATTTTTCAAACTAAAATAAAATTTACTGTAATGCAATACATTATAATATAATATAATATAATATAATATAATATAATATAATATAATATAATATAATATAATATAATATAATATGTTGTAATATTGTATTGTATTGCATATTATTTTAGTTGCTTCCACACTCATACAATTTAATGGAGAAGACTATACAGTACTGCGCTACTGCAGGATTTTGCAGGAATTCACCTCATTCGAGGACAAAGTTATTGTGTTAATCTCAGAAATTGACAGAGAGACTGAGATTAAAGTAACTGCTTTTCACATAATGACAAGCTGCAGCTCAGCATATCAGCTTTGAGTTTCACCTTCAATATGGATTTTATTTTGCACACAAGCAAAATTTATTTTAAACAACATATAAAAAATGTGTTTGTCATTTTTAGTGCTGATGGGACGTATGAGGTGTCTTTCTATTCCAATGCGGTCGTATCAAATAATGGTGAGGTTGCCTGGCTACCACCAGCTATCTATAAGAGTGCCTGTAAAATCGAGGTGCGGGACTTTCCCTTTGACCAGCAAAATTGCACTCTCAAGTTCCGCTCCTGGACTTATGACTACACAGAAATTGATCTCATCCTGTTGTCAGACTTTGCCAGTCGGGATGACTTCAAGCCAAGTGGAGAGTGGGATATTGTCTCTTTGCCTGGTCGTAAAAATGAAGACCCCAATGACGCCACATATTTGGACATAACATACTATTTTATCATCAGACGCAAGCCATTGTTCTACACTATTAACCTAATTATTCCTTGTGTTCTCATCACTTCCCTGGCCATCCTGGTGTTCTACCTACCATCAGACTGTGGTGAGAAAATGACTCTGTGTATCTCTGTTCTTCTGGCCTTAACTGTGTTCCTCTTACTGATTTCTAAAATCGTACCCCCCACCTCACTCGCTGTGCCCCTCATTGGAAAGTACTTGATGTTCGCCATGGTGTTGGTGACGTTCTCAATTGTCACAAGCGTGTGTGTGCTAAACGTGCACCATCGATCCCCAAGCACTCACACTATGCCAAAGTGGGTCAAATACTACTTCCTGGCCCGGTTGCCTGCCTTCCTGTTAATGCGACGACCGAGAGAATCGAACAGACGTGAGAAATTTCGCAAGAAGCACCAGCAGGGATCCTTATCTGATCCACCAGCAAAGCAAAAGACAGATGAGTCTGATTCCACCGTCTATGTTAATGAAGATTCTACCAATCACATTGGCTGGAGAGCGAGTGATCTACAGGAAAGCACAGAGTTTCGGCAGAGAATGGTAGTGAAGTGCTCAGCAGATGTGGAGGAGGCTGTGAAGGGTGTCAGATACATTGCTGACAAGCTGAAGAGCGAGGATGATGATGACGGGGTGAGGAATTTTACAATCCAGTTGTCACAAAGTTAGTCAGATGTAAATTCTTGATGTGTTTGTATCTTATTGAGCTTTATTATTAATCTGCTTCTCAGGCTAATTCCTCATAAAATATAGTAAAAAATAAGTGATAAATGGTCAAGAAAACATTTTTGTATATTCTAGACAAAGGGTGACTACACTAACTATGTTAGAATATAACCTAGTTAAGTTAATTTATTTTAAAGTCACAACATAATAACCAGGTACATTTGGGTTATTTCATAGTTTACTATTATTCTAAAATGTGAAAAAAAGAATGTGTCTTTTCCCACCAAAACTTTATCAGTAATATCATTTAATGCATTTTCTCTTTTTCTCACAGATAATCGAGGATTGGAAATTTGTGGCGGTGGTGATCGACCGTCTGTTTCTTTGGATCTTTGTTTTAGTATGCGTTTCAGGAACCATCGGCCTCTTTATGCAGCCACTCTTCAAGAGCTATAACACACCCACCACTGACAGTGATTTGTAGAGACAAACATACAAACTGTACATACTGTACTGATAGAACAACCCAACAAACAGAACAACAGTACAACATAGCTGAAACAACCCAAAGTACAACCCAGTCTTATCATGAACTTTATCTGACAACCTAATTAGCACTTAGCTCACTATCCATTCAATGCACTCTACAAATAATTCCTACATGCTTAAATCAGAGCACAATAATGGACAAAGACTGACTATTTATCTGCCCCTAACATTGACCTAATGTCAAAACCCTTCAAAGTTGTCATTCATCAAAAAAATGTTGCCCTGGAGGCCTTAGCACTCACTGAATAAAGGAGTCCCAAAACGTCTGCAACCAATTGCTTTGACTATTGGACTATCTGTCAAGAACAGAACATAATAGTTTTAAAGTGTTTATGCACCCTGCTATACAAAAGAACATGCTAAGTCCAGCTGACTAACAACAGCTGTTCATAGAAAGTCAATAGCTATGTGGCTGTTTACTGGAATATGCTGTAGGTCTTACACCACACACACACACTTGCATGTACTGTTCTTCAAGACAAATTTTTACACAAAACCATTTTTTTTTCTGATTCCACTCTTAGATAGGTTTGAACAGTTCTGCTGCAGTTTATTATTTGTTTAAAATAAATACTTAAAGTCTGACAACTGATTTATAGCCTCTTTAAGGGCATGTGCTTTTGTTTGATGACTGATAAGAACTTAATAATTATCATAATGTTATAATATTATGATGATTAGGTAAAATATAAAGAAAACAATATTAAAATAATGTAAAATTAGTTTGTGTGCTACTTTTGTGTTTTCATTTACATTTTGTTGTTTGCAAAATATGCAGCTGCTATGCAGATTGAGTCTCCTTGCCCTATAGTCTCAGTTCCACCAATCACCAATCATGTCAAATGTTTTGACGTATTCATTTCTCAAGACACCCTCAGATAATTGTGTTATAAATAGTGTTTTTCTGTGTTTATTTATCATGACTGCTGATTTAACAGGTGCAGACAGTAAAGTCAGGGGAGCGTGCAAATGAAGCCAAAAATGTATTATTTAAAGAGGGACTTTATGAATATTTAAGTCCATATTTATTTCCAGCCGTCTTCTCTTCTAAAGGCAGCAGTCTGTGCACACAGGCGTACAGACAAACATCTGCAGTGTAGATGAAAGAAGCTGAGGAGCACATCATAAGTCAGAAACCACTAAATCATGTTGACAAATGCAATGACACCATTGTAGAAGAGTATCATGACCTCCTCTTTGATACCATTGATGTCATTCAGTGATGTAATCTGTGCATGACTTATAATGTGGATATGATGTATGTCTGACCATTTGACCCTTATTATATGATATAGCGAATGCTTATTCCCACATTCAGATGCAGAGTCAAACACAATGGCTTAAGAGAAAAGTGACACAAACCCTTACTGAAGCCACAGCTGGTCCCAACTGGAGCAGAAAATCATCAGAGCTCAGAATGAATGCATGAACACTGAGGAGAAGCGTTTGCCTGTGCTTCTGCTTGTGTTTGAGGTGGGGAGGGATTATTGACTCTCTTTTAAAAGTGATAGAGATTCTTATGGTAATAGTTAATAGTAGTGAATCTATACATAATCATTGCCTAGAAAACATGACAAGCACACAGACTTTGCAATCATGTAAAAGAACTTCCTAAGATAAAAAAATAATCACTTAATAATAATAATCATAATCACTGGCCTTCATTCTGAAGGCCACAACACTACTATGTGCAAAGCCTGTCACAAATCAGATATGGTAAGTACATACGGTATAATATGTTTGTGTATATGATCAGTTCTGGCACATTAAATGAAAACATTTAGGGAAAGGTTGTAGACTATAACCCTATAAACACTATGCATTCAAAAAAATCACATTATGTATTATAAAGGTCTATTCCATGTGCATATCTTTACAAAAATGTCTTTACATACTTTGTCTAAATTTTGATTGGAAATAAATTTGATGGGAAATAAATTAAAGGAAATTCTGTTCCTTTTAATCTCGCACATGCTCCTCCCATTCGATCCAAGACACTGCAAACCCTAATCCCTTTTCTCACTGCAAATAACTGCAAACTTTTACAACATTTATATTATTTGCAAGCGTTAATCTTAAATTGTAATGCAATGGGTTATTTTAGTTGGTGTCAAGTCAATATCAAGCACTTTATTATAAGATGATGCTGGTCATCATTGGTTTTATAATTCAAATACGGTTATGTAATTCAAATACGTTTGTAAGCAATAATTAACACATATAATCAATACATTATTTATGAGTAGGCCTTTATTACAACAGCCTATTGTATAATGTATATTGTTTTGTCAAGAAACACAGTTCTCTATTTGCTGGCTCTGTGGTTGATGAGTGAGCTTGTTCCTAGTTGAGGTCAGTATATTTGTGTCAGACGCATCCATCGGCCTTTTGCTGACTGAAGTATCTGGTTTCTGTCCTTGCATGTCTGTAATTTTACTTTGTCTTTATTCACATGACTCCTACTTCGGTTACAGGAGAATTAGCTTTTAATCAAGGTACTGATCACAGAAATAAATGTGATTAGTTTTATTTTGTGTGCCATATAAGTTACTGACCATATAAGTAATGAACATAATACCTTATGTATTAAAAGAAAAAGTGTGAATCCAAAGATATACTATAAGGGGTACCAGCGCTGGGTCAGAACTATTCAGCATGCAAACCACACTGTAAAAGTCTGCTTTGGCTAGAAGATGTGGTAAGCCAACACACACACACACACACAAACAAACACACTTATTTTAATTTGGAAGCACAATATGTACAGGCCTTTGTTAATCTCTGTCCATGGTGCTGAAACAACCAATGCTGCTGTTCATGGTTCTGAAAGTAATTTAAGGCTCCAAAAGACTTTGTAGTTCTTATATATATATTCTTATATAAAATCTGTCATTTGCTTAAGGGATATTTCTAGATAAATATTACTGTTTACTGTTTTGGTACTTTCCTGTGTGTTTCTTCCATCTACCTGCTTTATTCTGGCTTGAATTCTCTGAAAGGATTTTGCTGTTCAGAAGACTCATATGATAAGGAAGTAAATTAAAGTAAAAAACTGTGTGCTCCCACCCCCTGTGATCCATTTAAATACATACTGAATTTATAGAAATTCAGCTTGTTTTTGAACTGCTCAGCATTCTTTTGAAGGTATTAATTTCATCTTATGTGCTTGACCAAGCAAAGCAGCCAATACGGAGACTCCTGCATTTAAACAAATGGATAAAAACTCACTCACAAACCACAGAAGTGATACAGGCTTATTTGAGCCTGAATAAGTAAATAATGTATTCAGAATGAGAAACATTCAGGGTATGATACTGGCAGATTTACACCTATATGCAAGTGCATTTGTATTACTGTATAGATTATTGTATAGAACAAATAAGCACCTTATTATTGTTAATGAAAAACATAAACAATAATAAGATGCAGCATACACACCAAGTGTTCCCCTAAATATGAGCAATGACTTACTGTTATTGCACCATGCAATCTAATTTACGAAAGCAGGGCTCAGATGTACCTATTTGGTGTTACTGATATAAACACCACCTGAAGGCATGAGAGCCCAAGTGTTTCATAATTTAGAACTTGAAATCACTTTAAAAGTTGTTTATGTCTGACATTTACCAAAGGAAATGCCAATGATTTTGAGGAACACAGAAATAAACACAGCAATTATAATTATGGGCTCAATGACACCTTGTCTTATACATCTTGCAATCTCAAACCAAAGCCAGAATGGTGCTTGTTATACATGTTTTTTGGTTTTTATACATGGTCTTGAACAAGTTGCAGTTGGCTTTAAAAGCCCTCAGTTAGCATGAAATCCTGTTTAGTTTCCACTAAAAATGAATTATTAGTAGAGTAGATAATGTGAATGCATTTAATACAGTTCATTAATTTTACTTGTTAACTTTTAAGTCATATAGGTATAAAATGACACAAATATGAGTTTATGATAGAAAGGAAATGGCCTGAATTATTCCTTTAATGTTAAATAAACACAAAAGCAATACCATTTTGGTATTTTTGGTGCACCTGGTATCAGAGGAGGTACATAGAGCATTACAATGTATTCAAGGAAAAGTGTTTTTATTTATTATCTTAATTGCTGGAGAGCATTGAGATTAAGAGCGTTGGCGTAATACTTTTGGTATTTCTCCTTAAAAACAGACTGTGGTGTTCCAAAGTCTGCATTACCATATGTCAACAAGTCTCATTTGTACTTTTGTCTAATTTTCCTAAGACATTTTAAGAAAAACTGCTAAGAGTTGATGCTTTAAGTTCAGTACTTAAACTGAACATAAGTGAGACCTTCATGAAGCTTACTGAGCACTGAAGGAGCACCGTTGAGAAATAAAATATTCCTCTGGGAATAGGTGACATTGATGATGATTTGTGGTAATGAGGTCACTCTAGCGTCAGTGAAAGAGATAAAGATGACATTTGATGTTTGCCAGTGCTAATGATAATTATGACATCACAGTGTTCAGGATGACAACAATGATAATAATTATGATAATGCTGAATTTTCTTTGGCTCTGACAGGTCGTACAGGACTGGAAGTTTGTGACACAAGTACTGGACAGAATCTTCTGTGACTTCCTCATTGTGTCTGTATTGGGTACTATTCTCATTTATACACCTGCCCTAAAGATGTTCCTGCACTCCTCTCCTCCTTCCCCATAGTACACTTAATGAATTAAACCAATCACACCATCTTCCAGCGCAGGCATCCATCACATCACACAACAGAACAGATCACCAATATCTACACTGAATCACTATGTAGTAGTTTCTCACTGTGTCACATGCTCTTGTTTGTTATCAACATTATATGATGACCAAAAGTAAGTGCATTGTGATAAATATAGCCAGTCACATCAACAGAATAGTGTTGTTTGTAATCTAAAGATAAAAGATAAGTTTGTAATCTAAAATTGTTTTCTGAATCACATTTTATTTGTTGATAACTTAGTTCTTCATTTGTACATTTTCATTTACAAAAACTGGTTTGTGTACAAAAAAAAGAAATACAAAGAAAGAAATGAAGATCTATTGTTGACCTGTGCAGAAAATCATCTCACAAAAGAAACTGTTCTCTGAAGACACTGGTTTCCTTCTGTTGATGTTTTAAGCAACATTCTTCTTGTTGGCACACATCTTGAAGAAATAAAAGGGTGTACATATTCTAAATAGGGTGTATAGGGAGTACATATTCTAAATAGCAGATACACATTACCTTCCACAGAATGTAAGCCAGCAAGGCTACTAACAGCAGTGCAGTCAGTACACTCAATAGAATGACCCACCAAGGGACTCGGCTGAGCAAAGCTGGTTTCTTCTCAGGAAAAACAGTTAGCCTCACCTGTACATTTTATAAAGATACAATATTTGATAAGCTGCCCCTACATTAAGCCTAACCTTACACTGCACATTTTCCTACTGCACGATTCCTCTTGACTAATACATTTGCAAATGACATGATATACCCTATGGGTATATGACACTGTTTTATTGCTATATATGGTTTAAAAAGCTTCAGTACTAATCTAAAGGATACTTAACCTTAGTCTGAGATGGCCGGATCCCAATATTCTCAATAGTTCCATTAAGGCTTAGAGATGCATCAAGTACAATATCCAGATAGTTCAATGAGCTATACTCCTGTAAAATAGACCATTTATGTGTATGTGTTCAATTACCAACTATATAACAACAAATAAAACTACTGATGGTAGTAAACTCCTTTTAATGATGTATTCACACCCATTAAAAACGTACCTCCAGAAAAGTGCCGTTCCATAAGCGAGAATGAAGAACGATAACTGCAGTACTGTCCACTGCCTGAAGAGGGCACCTGATCTCCACACATTTCAAGTCATCGGCGCACGTCTGCAACAGTGACGTAAAGATTACAAGACCTCCGTCAGCGGCTCTAATTGTATGATAGTTTTTTGTTGTTGTTGCAGAGTGAAAAATCACTGGCCAATGAAATCTCACTAAAATTACCAGGCTTTTGTATTTTCTTGAGTTTCCAAAGAAGGATAGAAACCCTGTATCCGTGCTGATAGCCTCCTTTTGAGATTCACGCCCCACCTCACGCCTTCCTCTGGGTGACACCTAACGAGTTGACACAGGAAACATTAGTGACGCCACAATGCCAGAACTCCCCTTTACACTGAGCCTGAGGGCTCAATTATAACAGAACTTTGGTCCACATATTATTTTACCTTATGTGACACTTCAGATAAGTTCAAAAGAATATTTCAGATAATAAGTGGATATTTCAAATCATTGGTTATATAAAGCAGACAGGAAATGTGAAGTGTCCCTGAGGTTGGAGTCAATAACCAGTTTTATTATAGCATTTAAAGAAGACTATAAAACAGAAATGGCAGCTCATTTAAATAAATAACAGAGTTATGTAACTATGCACCAAGGATTACCTTGATATGTTTGAGTGGGTTAATCTCTTCTGAAGGTGTGCAGTGAATGATCTTCTGTCCTCTGCCTGTGACCTGCACAAGATACAGGATCCTTTTCCCCTCCTTAGTTTCTTTAGGCCACTGGATGTTTAGTACAGCAGAAGTGAATGACTTCAGAGGACGGCCAATGTTACTAATCTGACCCACAATGGCAAAGTTCACAAGAGACACAAAATCAACAGGATTTATAGACTCAATATGCATTTTAATAAAATATATAAATAACTGATTAATTCTGTAGTTTTACACACAAGGAGACAATAGTCTTCCTTTATGACAAGCTATTTAAAATTATTTTGCATTAGAGATAAAATAAATATTAGGTGTGTTACTAAAATCAGTTATTCTTTATGTAGCTACTGCAGTGGCTAAAATGTAATAATTTAGCTAGATCCGATAAAATGATTAAATGACAATAAATAATATATTTATTTTAAAGAGCTTCTTCTGTCAGACTGGTTTTGAGGGTTCCACTTAGATACTAACCCTGAACTCATATTGGACCAATGAACCAATATTTTCTTCTGATTTAATTGTTTTTTCATCTCTCACTTGTCCTCCAAAAAAGAGTTGGGAAGGTTTAGCAAGACTACAAAGAAATACATCATAAAGAAATCACTGCAAGAAATCTGATAAGTCATTTAATCATTTATTTGCAAAGGGAACAGCACTAAAAACAATACAGAACTTCAAAACAGAACTTCATGAATCACTAGTGTTGTGAAATGGATGACTTACCCGAAGACTTCCAGGTGCATTTCAAAAATAATTTTTGCTTCTGCAACGACTGGGGGAATATTTTGAACACTTATCCTGAAAGGAACAAACCCCAAAACAAACACATGGCTGCTGGTCTTCATACTCAAAAGATGTAGTTTTATATTTTTAAGCTAAAATAACAAAAAGGCTAAAGTTTTCTTACGTTTTAAGAGACATAGTCACATTAGCGCCTGTCACTCTCAAGGACAGCCTGTCTGTATTTAGTATCAGGAAGAACGAAACCTAAAATTGTTGAAGAGACTATAGATTAGGAGACTGTCACAGATTATAGACTAAAAATGAATTTGGTGGTTATTATAAAGTAAAACTGTATATGCCATCCTTACCTCTGAGTCTCTTCTAAACGGATTTCCAAGCTGGCAATTTGCCAGAGTTCTGTTTTCATTGGGGTTACACAGCACCTGTGTTTCCTGCACAGAGAGTAAAAACTTAAAATAGTTTAAATACCTAAGAATTCACACAAACTAAAACCCTTTGTGCAGCTACACTAATATTTCAGATTGGTTTAAATAGTCTTGTCAAAAATGACAAGCCCTTTAAAAGGGTTGAAGTTGTTGTATTAAGTAGAAGTAAGAGACTCACGCTGTTTTCCTTAAGTACAACTGATGACAGGGGCAGAAAGTCTGGAAACATCACAGATAGTTGACTCTGATGTGCATCATCTCCACCTGTGTTGGTTACAGTCACCTCCAGGGCAACATTTTCATCACCGGGAGAGATGACAGGCAAACCATTTTCCCTTCAACCGACACAGACAACCACAATCACTTCTGTTTATAAGATTTCGCAAGAAGGTTGAAAAAGTGCCAAGATGTAGCAAGGTAGTAGATGTATTTTTGGAGATACAGTAGTATGGCATCTAGCTAAATATTAAAATGTGCTTTTTGTTCTTTAGACTCTAGAAAAACAACTCATTCATCTGACTGCTCCATAAATGTAGATACATGCACAAGCCAAATCATTGGTGTTGATTTGAATATTACATGGTTAGTGGGGTGCACTTGTCGTGCTGTTGGTCTTTGGTACAGAAGTTGTACTGAAGGTGCAGGTTACTCTGGCAGATATTGTCTCGTCCACAGCCAGCATTCATGAAGATCAACTGACAGACAATAAAGTTTGGTACTATTACAGTATGTGATCAAGAAAGCCATATTTAGAGATCAAATACATACATGCATTAATACAGATACTGATCTGGAATATTTTGCTGTGTTATTTGAAACCTCTGAACTTTTATACCTCAGCTTTGGTTGTGTTTTCTTGCAGTGTGTTGAGAATGGGCTGTAGGGCAGGCAGATTTTTAAATGTCTGTTTAGGGCTGTCAGGTGGCAGAGAAACAGACAGGTCAAAGGGAATGCTTGTTAGCTTGTCCTGGATATCCCCCTAGAACGCAACACAAGACCATGTTTTTCATCATACATTTTTGTATGAGTTTTTGTATGAGTTTAAAATGAGTTCTCAATCTCATTTAAAAGAATTATATGAGATACCAGCAGCCTGAACTTGGTCTGGACACACTGTCTCTTGCCCTGGCTGGGCAGTTCATAGGTTCCTTCTGCAGGATCTACAAAGACCACTCGAGAAGCAAGACCCCGCTCTCTGCGCATTGTATCTGCATTTAGTGTGTACTTTACCCCTGTAGAAAGGTAACTGTCAAAATAATTCTGTAACACTTACAATATGTAAATCGTTTATGCATTATTTTTTGTTCATGCAAAGGTTAACGTGAACTACACCTACTTCTGTCTAGTCTACTTCTAAGTGATTAATTTATTTTGTATGCTGACTAATTTGTATGCTGACACATAATATATAGAAACAGGTGAGCAATTTGTCTGAACAGGCAGCTGCTTGCCAACCACACCCAGTCTGGATGACTTACACACTTAGCTATGGGAGATACTGCTGCATTCATCATTGTTTTGATTTGTAGGAATGCTTTATGGGAAACAGGAAATGGACTTACTCATTCTGGGATTGTATGTCGCTGGCTGTGCAGTGTAAGAAAGGCAGGACTGTGCTGTAATTATGCTGTAAGATTTTCAATAGGAGACGTACTGCATTAAAAGCCACAGATGAAACACAAAAATAATGAGCTATTGGGTTTGTCACATTATGCTGTTGTCTCACCATGGATTTGTCTTGCAGTCCTGTGCTTTAAAGTCAATCATATTTGGTGTTAATGTTATGCTCTTCTCTATGCTCACAATGGGTTTGGACCTTATGAAAAGAAAATGTGAGTGTAGTATTCAAACGCTTACAAACTTTATACATTTTACTTGATGCCTTTACTTAACATTTTACTTTAATAATTCTATTTTGTAAAGAGTGGTGTATTTTATAAAGGGAAAGTATCTGTGTGTACTATGTGTACTATGTACAATGGATACAATGAAAGTGAATGGGGACTGTAGCCAACCCCTTTTTCATTTATGGTACGAAAAGGAACAGCTAAGCTATCTGGTGATTTTTTTCCTTTTGTGTTACACAGAAAGAAAATACTTAGTAGTAGGTAGTTTGAATTGAAGGGCAAGTACTATGATAGAGTATGATAGAATGTTTTTGGAGGTATTGTCCCTTTAAGAAATCATTAGAAACTGACCTGTAAACTAGTACGGAATCTGAAAGTGAACCCACAGCAAGGTCAGGATAGCCATTGCTGTCAACATCCATATTACTAGCCAAAGAATAGCCAAATAATTTGACATCATGGTCTCCTGCCTGTAAAACCTGCATTTAAAAAAACAGAGATAAAAAGTCAGAGATAAGCTTGTCTAGTCATATTTAAGCATCTATATGGTTTTTAAGAGCCTAACATCATTAAAGATAGGGTATTCCCTGTGATAGCTGATCTTTTATTGTGTTTGGTAAACAATTTTACCCACCTGCTGTGGTTTATGGAGGAAGCCTGCAGCTGAACCATGATATACATACACTCGACCTTTTCCAGAATCCTCATAGGGAGAACTCACTGCAAAATCTGTCAATCAGAAAAAATCAGTGGCCGTACTGTACAACTGCATTGTAAAACTATAGCCCAGAAGACCTTGATAGTCCAGATCAACCTTGATATCCATCCTGATTGATGTCCCCAGTATGTTCCACAGCTAGACCAAACATAGAATCTCTTTTCCCATAGAGACGCACTGGCTCAATCTGGTTCCATCGTCCACCTTTGTTGATGTAAACATACACAGCCCCTCCCACATCTTTGTCCATGTCAGTTGGAGAGAACTGAGGTGCGCCCACAACAACGTCATCCCACCTGTAGCAATAAGGCCATTTACTTAAACTGTCATCTCTAATACAGAATAATATGAGCTGTACAATGCCCATTACTCATGAAATTTTATGCAATCTGTTTAGTCACACGTGAAGTTGTTTCCAGTGAAGACTCACCCATCTGCGTTTAGATCAAGCACGGTGAGGTCATAGCCAAAGGAGGAGGCCAAACCTGGACCCTGAAGAACATGTTCTACTTTCAAGGTTTTTGCTTCTGCTTTGTCATCGGGTCTCAGCAGCACAACTTCCCCACTGAGGTTTGAGCGTGGAGCCCCTGCCACTACATTCAGCTCTCCTTTCCTGAGAAGATTCATCCCACTATCTAGAGCAAAGCCTGAGAGAAGGGAGATGAACAGAGGGAAATAACAAAATAAAGTTAACAATAAATTGCTAAAGTTTTTGTGCTAAATACTCTTGGTTTGTTTATAAAAGAAGTGCAAGTAAATCAGACTATAATTGATTATCAGACTAAAATTGTCAGTGGTCAAGTGTTATAGTGTTATGTAAGAAATAGCATCCAACTTTTAATACATTGGGGTGCTGGAGTGTACACCAGCTGTCTTGCACTGAGAGACACCCTGGAGAGGTGACCAGTCTATCACAGGGCACATACTGTACATCAAACTTCACACAACAGACATCAGACTTCATAACCTAGTTGTGTTTCTGTAGCTTGAATGGGTTGAATTCTCAGGGAACACATTTACTAATAAATACAGTCACTTTGAATTAAAGTGTGTGTCAAATGGATAAATCGCATTAGTGGAGGGACTTCATGTAAATATAGAGATAAATCTCTATAAATAGACTGCCAACTGCACAAGTTGACTGTTGATTTTGGGCATGATTACCTAAGTAGCTGCTGATGCCGAGAGGAATAAGGTCTTCATGAAACCGATACTGGTCTCCTGTTTCATACGTCTCTAATGAGAAATCATGAATAGGCTCCATATGCACAGTGCCTTAGGAATGAAGAGAAAACACACAAGCATAAATACAATATTCTCTATTATTACTCTGTTTAGTTATTTTAACACCCCTTACATTGACCTCAAATATACAAACTATACAAAATCAATCAACACATGTAGTTTTACATAAACAAAGTGTAATAAGCATTGACAAATCAAATCTGTCTGCAAATATAGCACCTTTCCATTCATAGGCCCCCGGAGCCCCAAACACAACATAGTTGCTGTCTTTGGTAAATGCCACAGAGAGACCCTGTTGGCAATAACCGAACATGTGCTTCTCTACTGGCCGATTCCTACAAAACATCCTTGTGTCTTCATCGCCCTCCACTATTTTAAGGTCTTGTTCCATCACAAAACATCTGCCCAATACCAACTGATTGTTGAAACTCCAATCCTGATACCTGTGGGCACAAGTCTAGATAAACACCATATATAAATTAAACAGCGCAGAAACATTAACATTTAACACATTATATGTAAAATATATAAACATTACCTTATTGTTATCTACAATGCAATCACAAAATAATTATTTACCACAACTTTTTTGCCTGGACCCTGACTTTGCACACGAACACCCAACCATTGGTTTTCTCTGTGGTCTTTCCCTGCCCGCTCTTTTGGTCGATCTTCCAGTTTAGAAAAAGAAGTTTAAATTAAGATCTGCTCTTTTAAATACTTACACCACTTACATTATTGAACAATGAATACAGATAGTATTAATGCATCATGCTTATTATAAAACATTCAATGATTACTATTGAACTATATGACATAAGCCATTTACACAAACTAACCTTCTATGTCAACAGGGATGCGTTCACAATCATCAGGCTCTGTGGTAAATTTACAACGGTACAGACCTCCAGATACATTGGCCTTTTGAATGGGCAGCGCTTTCGCACGGGGGGCTCCGATAAGCAAGCTGAGGATGCAGGTGATGAAGTTTAGATGAAGTAAAGAGCAGCAACCATATAACAATACAAACTGAAAATATATAGTAACAGACAGACTTGAATATCGTATTATTGAATTATTTGGACAGGTGTTAATAGTCTCTTATATATTTATATAAGTATATGCCAAAATGTGGGCTATTAAAGTACAGGCACAAATTTGTAAAATATGTTCACACAAATTAGATATAGTGGCGGAGGGATGCTGCAAAACTCGGGAGAGAGCTGACGTCAGCATCTATTACTGCGCTGATTGGTTCGATTACCGGATCTTGTTCCTCTCGAACTTTGTTAAATAAACTTATTAAATTACATGCTACAAATCATATTTTATAAATTATAATTGAATTACATAATATTCAAAGACACATTCAAATTGTTAACATAGCCATTGTGACAGATCTGTAAACATGTAAAGCGATTACTACGTGTGCTGGTAAATATTTGCTAATAATTGTTAATAAAAGTATTTAAAAAATGCGAATAAATGTCTCACACGCGCTCGTCAGAAGGCTGTAGCTGGTGGTGCATGGCCATAGAAAAGCCAAACAAACTGTCTGCGTATCCACGTTTTCTGATGGCGTTTTCCGTGTCCAAGTTGAAAGAAGAAACCTGCGTTAGCTGAACGATGCTGAACAGACATAAAGTCATCAGGAGACCCCAGTGCTTCGACAACATGATGTACCTCTATGGATCTGGATATAAGCTGAAAGATTGCAGTATAATACAGATCAACTACAGGGTGAGGCAAAGCGACATTTTGGTTATATAAGCCGTGCCTAGCTGATTTATTGCCCCAGGGTGGAGATAAGAATACCTGCACAATAAAGAGAGTTAATGTTTACCTGCACAGGTAACTTGGACGCTTGCCCTTTCATACTCAAACATTTCCTGGCAGGTTTAGTCATGTTAATAAGAAGCTGCATGTTTCAGCAGCGCAGCTCATCTGAGACAGATAATCTTGTCTATGGGATGGATTTACCGCATATTTTTACTCTGCATGTAGTAGAACAGACATGCTTTATTAAAGTAAAAGATATACTATATCTATATATCTATATATATACTTCGAAGGCAAATTAAATGATGTATAGTAATGAAATATGACTTAGTTAATAAATATTAACTTATTAATTGAACCACTAGATGGCAATATAAAACCAGATATTTATATTTATTCATTTAACTCATACATGTTTAATGTAAAGTCCTTTAATAGTTTTTTTATTTCTGATTAATGTAAAGAAACTAATTCTGAATAACCCATTTACACAGTTTGTTGTTGAATTTGCAAAAGAGAGAACATATTTGAGTATTTTATGTATTTTAAATGTTCCCAATCAAAACTCATATATTTATATACTCATATATCTACATACAAGCTTTAAAGGCTGTATATGTGTTCATTATATTCTAATAGTTATTATAATGTAATTGTAAGAGTATTTTTTTCTAATTACTAATACTTTTAAGTACGGCAGAAGTAACTTTAAAAGAAGTTTTTTTTTTCTGTCACATGGTGACCATGCTTTGGAAACTGAAGCATCAGTGTGGTTTTAGCTCTGAGAGGTGCAAGATTGTATGAACTGCCTTTTTGTGTTTTAAGGAGGTGCAAATAGAAACCAATAAAACTAACATCTCATGCAATGAGAATATCAAATTAAATTAACATATTATGTGCAATGTGCATATATGCAACTAAATGTACACAGATAAAAATACATGGATAAAATACGTTTAGAGGTAAAAAATATGTTAATTTGCACACACATTTAATATTTTAACGTACCTAAACTGTGTTGCAAAGTATATTACTTAGACAAAAGATCACAATGTTCAATCATAAAGTCATACATATAAATAGTATGTACTAATAACTTTATTAATGCTTCCAGTTTCCTACACCAATAAAAAACAGTGACATTAAATGAGAGCATGCTTTTATTATAGTCTGTACTATGTGGCAAGAGTTGCTCTTGTATGGCAAGCAAAAATAGCTGTACATCCTGTGGAAATTTTAAACCTGTTGTGGCAACAAAGTTGTTTACGACAAGTTTACTGAAGATGGTCCGCAAAGACATTCCGTCATGATTGACATAGACAAGAACTGGGTGAAAGAGAACTATGGTTAAAGACAACTGTGGTTGTTACACACACTCAGATACCAATGCACAGATACACATGCATGGAAAAACCCACACATTCACTGACATACATGTCCGTATACTGCTTTCCTGACACACTAACACAAGTTTATATATTTGCATGCATGTGTCTCATAAATGTACTTTTGATGAGCAACAAGAGATCCATGGTTATGAAATAAATTCCCCTGTTCTCTTATATGTGTTCGGGGTTTCAGATTAATACATTTCCTGTGGTAAATGGATGCTTTTATCTGATCCTGTAAAATTGTGTGCTTATGTCACCCTTCTCTAAATCTCAACTAGAACCAACTTTGCAAACTTTGAGAATAAGAAAGAAAGGCAGATGTAAGCAATATAGATACAGGCATGAAGGTGGAGTATAAGTCACACAGATGGACAGTATCAGGATGTATGACGCTGGGGTGGGCGTGTGTGTTGGGGGATTGCGAGGTGTCAAATACTTGCATCAGTAATAAGATTGCAACTAAATAGAATAAAACACTTCATACATGAAAAAGTGTCTGAATAACTGCAACCCAGTATTACAGTCTAATCAACACTGTTGTGTAATCAAAACAAATAAAGCTATTGGATAGCAAGATGTAGCACAGATACTACAAAACATAAAAATACAATTATAGAATGAAAGACATACAGTTAAAGAAACTTGGATAATGGTTTTAATTGTAAAAGTATCATGAGCCATTGCTGGACCATTATTAAGCTAATGACCTTTATGTTCCTGTTTTACGCTTGATGTTAACCTCTAGCATATAAGCTAGGAGTTTGTGATTGTGTATAATAATGTGTCACATTTCTCAGCTACATAAGAGTGTGTCATTTTCACATGCACATTTGTGCAGAAATCACACAAATGCTGCACAACAACACCTTTAGGCTTATTTGCTTTCACATTTCATTACAATCTCCATCTTCTGCTGCAGAAATGCACAAGTGTGCATGTGTGCCGGCGGGATGTGTGACTGAGTCTAGAATCTTGTATTATGTATTATATTATGTATATTATATAGTTTATAATGTTAATAATGAATTGTTGTTAATTAATTAGATATTAAATTAGGGCAGCAACTACATCCAGAAAGCCTTTGTCTTAAACAATTAAAAATACGATACTGTATAAAACTAAATATAATAATATAATATAATAAATATAATAATAAAATAAATTGCATATTTAAAAATGCATGCTGTCAAAAGATATAGAATCAAGGCTAAAAAAAGAACAATAAATGATTATACAAATAATAAAAATACACCAGACAAGGAAATGACAACTGAATCACAAATAACATTGCAAATGTTTATTTATTTTTCTGTAATAGTTTAAATCAAATGATGTTAATGTTTATACTCTGCTGGAAGATTTCTCTTTCTCCTTGGGTTTTCCCTTTTGCCGACTGAACCGTAAGGCTGCATATGTCAAAATGTCATCATCAGAGTCCTGAAAACACACACACACACACACACACACACACACACACACACACACAGAATAAACAATTCAGCAACTACCTGTTGTAGTTTTCTCATTAATAAACAGCAAAATTATTTTCTTACCTGAGCACCCGGTGACCCTCTAACATCACTAATTGGTCCAGAATGTTCTAGTGTATTAAAAGATGCAGAAACAACAAGAACAAAAGTACATGGACAAATAAAAAAAAACAAATACTGTAAACACATGACAAATAATTATATTATAATGACATATAGACTGAGTCACGGATAGTAGACTGACACTTACTTAGACGCTGTTCACATATTCCTTTCTTTAATACCAAACAGATTAGGATGAAGATTAGAACAGCACAGATCCCCAAAGCTACTGCCATACCAAACACTACTAAATCCTGTTGTTTTTCTGAAATGTCAAAGGACACAAAGAAAATTATGCCAATGATTATAAATACATTAAATATTTTGTATGATAAAGGCAAAGACTAATTTCACTTCTTTACCAGTCTTCACTTGTTCTGTATCATTTTTGTAGTTTTGTTGAGATTCTGTGCAGACATTCAGATGATCAGACTTTGAGATTGTTGAAGCTGTGATTCTTGAATTTTTCTGATCTACAGCCACTCAAAAATCAACAATTTACAATTATTTAACACTAATATGACTCCCAAATTATTACAATGACAATGTTTACAATGACAATGTCACAACTTTTGACAGCAATACAAAACTAAATTTTAAAATTGTTTTGGTTTTTGAATTATAACTAATAACCATTTTGCTCATTTAATTTGGCGTTGTACCTTTAATTTTCAAATGTGTTCCTCTTCCAAATGTAACATAGTAATTTTTTTCTCCACAGTGATAGACTGCTTCATCTGATCGAACTATCCTTGATATTGTCAGATTGAAGTTGTTCCTCTGGAATCGATCATTGTGAAATTCTTTGTAAAACTTGGTTTCTCCTATTGACTGAAATACTGACATGATTTGAGGCTGGTATCCAGCAAATTGTTTAAACCAAAGAATTGTATCTCCAGTTACAGAACACTGCAGGCTGACAGTGTCACCCAGTGCCACAGTTATGACCTGATTTGGCTGGTAATTACCAGAGTGTGCAGAACCTATAAAAATGAATGGAAAAAATGATGTACACAGGTTAAAACATCAAATATTTCACACCACTGTATATTCAATATAAACAAATAATTTGTTATAACAATTTCTCTAGAAATGTTTTCTTGAATAAAGTTCAAAATTAAGTAAAAAAATATTAACAACAAAAACATTTAAAAACAAACAAAATAAATAAATATGACTTACACATAATATTAAAAACTGCAATAAATACCCAAGGAATCATTGTGATATTAATATCACAATCTGCGACCTGTGTACTGTGCTACTTCCTAGCTACTTCCTTGATTCACCTCACAGTTAACCTAAACAAATGTCATTGGTTGAGACAGTGTAAAAAAAATTGTTAAATGTTAGACTTAAATTCAATCCTAATTTAAAATAGGCCACATAATCATTTTAGAATAGACACTTTTTTAGAAGTTCTTCTGACATCCTTACTGTTGTTGATGAGCATGTTTATTTACATTTATATTTTTGCCCACACAATTGTTTACTGAAACAACATGATATACATAATCAGAAGTCTATATAAATATTATACTGGCCTGTTTTTGACCTTTTTAATGATATACTAAACTCAAGCAACTAGGCTTTGGGAAGCTGTGCATTACATATGCTATAGTATAGCCAAGTCTGTTATCATTTACTTACAAACACTCATGACTGCCAATGTCCCTAGGAACGTCCCTAGGAAAAATAATTTGGCTTGAGTCCTGAATGTTTTAGGTTAATGTTTAAGTGTTGACTGTTAAATCATAAGCATGTGAGTTGAACAGTAGCATTTCCTCTGGAGCCTGGCCTAAACTTTTAACATTTTCTGGTTGTTTGTTTTCCTCTGATCATAAAGCCTGAATTAAAAATCAGTTTTAGTTAGATCAAGCAAACTGGCTAAGCAATGTTACTCTGAATTTGTTGCATGTTGATGCAGATACAGTGCCCTTGCTGTTTTTTGGGTAAACTTTTAACAGTAACCAACAATGTACCAGCAATGGCCAGTGAATCACAGAACATACAAACTGAACTAATGAATGCGCTGTAAGTCACTTTGGAGAAAAAAAGTGATCTGCTCAAAGCATAATGTAAATTTATTCAAAGTGTAAACTTTGTTATGTGTAATTTCATTCACAAATGAATGGAAACATTTTTAATTTTTTAAAATGTCCTTTATACCGATAAGTTGTTTTTGGTTGTAAGAAGGTTCTCCGTCTTAAACTAAATATGCTCAAGAAAGGGTAGGTTCAAGGGTCACCCCCTGGCACCCAGCATGAATGGCACTGCCATTTTGTAATTGTCTGAAATGCACTCATTCAATCTTATAATGCATTTCAGTTCTAAGTGTACAACATATGTTGCTACTGCATCTGGCCAGGAGGTGGCTTCTGCAGACCCTGCAGCGCACTCAAGTGTCTGAAATCAGTCACTCATTGTTTCCTTTCTCTAAGAGTTTATTTTACATTTTAAAGTATTTATAAAAGCATTCTATTTTGTATCCAAAATACCAGACTGGTTTCTAATTTTAATTCTAATAAGATTATTATTTTTATTATTATTATGTTCCTGTGTGATTTTAATAATGATTTTTTACTTTATTTTTTGACAGTTTGACCAATGATATTTTCCTTTTTTGTAAATGTTGTTGTAGGTGTTTTATATCATCTATGCTTTTACTATTACAGAATTGTGTTAATACAATTGTTGTGGTCTACAAAAACGTCCTACAAGAAAAGGTAACAGGAAGCCTCTGATGTCACAAAAAGCAAGACATCTGTAGGGTGTACAGTATAATCTTGCAGTAGTTTATAAGAAGCAAGATAAACAGCCAAAGACTGCAAAGTGAAGATGTGTGTTTCTTTTTTAATGTGGGTTTCTGTCATGTTTCTACATAAGATATGTAAGTTAGCATATGCACATTTCTTTAATGATATATAATGTTATAATATCTCATATTTTTAAATGATTGATCCAATTTATTTTATCTCACAGACCTACTTTTTTGCTACTTTTTTAAATTCTAAATAGTTATTTTTAGGTGACTAAAAACATGCTGTTAAACATGCTTTTTGAATTGATATTATTGACATAAGTGCAGATGTAAATAGTTGGAATCTTGTTTTTATGTCAAAAGTGGAGCTTCGATATTAAATAGTTTTCTAAAAAAATTATGAGTTTATTTTTAATAAGGCTTGTTATATTAATCATATTATTTCTTATTATCTTCAATAGATGCAGCAGAATATGAGGTTGTCCGTCAACCAAATACATTGATGACCGTCTCTGTTGGTGATCATGTCACTTTGCAATGTTTAATTTTGGAAGATAACAATGACCCCATTGTTTGGTATAAGCAAACTGCAGGACGCGAACCTCATATTATTGCAATGATTCAGAAATCTGTGGAAAAACCTGTGTTTTATAATCTGTTTCAATCTTCACGTTTCACCATTAATCGAACTGCAGGAAACTGTCACCTAACTATTTTAAATACCATCTCATCTGATGAAGCAATGTATTACTGTGGATGGAAACAGTATGAGATTTTTTTTGCTGGTGGTACATTTTTGGCTTTAAAAGGTAATGTTTATTTTTTTCTTTGGAAGATTTGGATATGATGCAGCCTGTTTGGAAATCAGTCAGAAAAAATAAATTTGTGCTGTTCTAATAAATGACATTACAATTGCAGATTTGCAATATTGTTTATTTAAAAATACATTTTTATGAAATGAGTTGTGTGATTTTGTATTTAATCTTCTGTGGAAAATGTATCTTCATTTTTGTTTTTAGGATCACAAAACAACCAGCATCAGTTCAGCGTGTCTGTTCTTCAGCAGCCCGTGTCAGTGTCTGTCCATACAGGAGACTCTGTGACTCTGCTGTGCTCTGTGCTGTCTGAACGCACAACAGCAGAGATACAAATGTTCTGGTTCAGATCTGATTCAGGAAAATCTGTTCCACAAATCATTTACACTCATAATAACAGTGGTCAGTGTGAGATTGTTGCTGCCTCACACAACTGTACAAACAGTCTGTCTAAGGACATCATCGGTCAGACAGACACTGGAGTTTATTACTGTGCTGTATTAACCTGTGGGAAAGTTCTGTTTGGTAGTGGGACACAAATAAACCTGGGTAAGTCAAACATTGTACAATGTAAGAAGATAACTATTTTATAGTATTTTACTATGTTTTAAAATAAATGATTAAGTATGAATAGTTATTTTGGTGACTTCACTAAAGTAGAGTCCAACAAATATTTATACTTATTTGGCCAAAGCATTTAACATGTAAAAATGTAAAAATATCATTGCATTACATAAGCGACTCTTGCATGCAAATGATGACACAAAACCTTTCTTAAAACTGATTTAAACTGTTCTCAAAGTCACTTTTAGTGTATCTATAAGGTATTTATGTAAAACAAAATAATATATGCAATAATAATGCTTATAAACATTCAACAAAATTACAGAATTTACAATTAATTTACAGATAAATAGATAAATAAATTAGTCTTTAAAGGTTTTATATAAATATGTTCTGATTTGTGTTCTGAAGAGATATAGATAATTTACATACTCAATGTAAAGTTTTATCTTGCTTTATTTTATAGTACAGCCATTGAAATCCGTAGTGATTATATTGGGAGTATTGTTGGGAGTTTGTGTGCTTGTGATTACTGCCCAAGCTGTCTCAAGCCTTAAAAAAGGTACGTTTAAATTTTTTATACAATTACTTTAAAATAATCAAAAAACAGAAATAAAGGGCTCAGCCCTTTAAAATAAATACAACTTACTGTAAAAAAATTATAATGTTATGTTGATCATTTTTATTGACAGAACTTGAAGTTGTTGGTTTCAAGTCAGTAATATTAATATTACATTTAATATAACAGTTAAAAATCAGTTAATTCATATTAACAAAATACTATTCTTGGGTTGGCTGACATTAAAAGTGGTATTATAACATTTTTTGTTTTTAAACCAGATAAAGTTCTACGAGACATTGATAAAGATCCTTCTGAGCAGGTGTGGTTCATACATTCATTTTCATTCATGGGATGCATTTGAGTCAAAATATATTTACTAACTACTAACAAACTAACTACTAACTAATTTACCCGCTAATGAAAGTTTTCTATGTATTCTGTTATTTCTGTCTATCATGTTTCACTCACAGGACTGTGATGCGGTGCATTTGCATTACGCTGCCCCACATTTTAAGGCGGGAAAAACCAGAAGAGCAACAAGACAAGAGGTTCCTCAGGACAGTGTGTACAGCCAGCTGAATACTCACAGTCTGACTGAATATAGGATT
>JBAJNP010003340.1:0-40357 GCA_036877545.1 Yasuhikotakia modesta
AATTTTGCATTAGGTTACATGTTAATGGACAGCAGCTAACAAAATCTAATATAATTACAAATATAATGACTCTTAAATTCTGCTTGGAACATGTCTGTCATTGACATAAAAATGTTATATTTTAATTTAGACAAATGTCTAAAAAATATCTAGGGTGTTTCTTAACATTCACCCAAAAACAAGAAACACTTCCTACACTAAAGATGGGGTCGCTTGTCTAAAGTCCACTAGTATAAATAATTCCTGCCTAGTTGTTTTGCATTCACAACATTTCTGCGTGTCGTCCCCTCAGTCCTGTCAGCTACAGAGAACACAACTCACAACTATCTCAGTAAAAGGAACACAGAGGAATGCACTGACTACTGAAGTTCGTTATCTTCACCTCCGGATCAGTCACTGCTCTCCTCACCTGTTCATTTGCCATATGGAGAAGTATGTATGTGTGCAGTGAGTAAACAGTTCCATTTCCATCCACGGCAGGTCATTACAGTACGTGTTCATTCTCCTGTTCAAAGGGCTGATTTTAGCAGCTGCACCTTCACTGATTCTATAGGTGCAATTAAACATCTGCTTGGTGTAATTGATTAATATGATCCAGGCACAGAACGTTGTAAATGGGGCTGGAGGGAATGTGTTCCTATTTTTCTCACTTATTCTTTCGTGTCAAATTCAACTCTGATGTAAAATTTCATCTGTTTTTATTCAGTCTTTGCGGTTAACTTGCTCATTGCAGCCCATTGCAGAACTGACTTAATGAGCGCATGGCATAACATTGCATTCAGGAAAAGCAATATATAAATACTGGTTATGACAATGCTGTAAAGTTCAAACAATTGTGCTATAAAATGTATAAATATTAAATGTTATAATGTAACAAAATGCCTTGGATGACAGCAGAAACCATACAGTGGACAGGAATCACACTAACCTTTTGGCCATAAAATATTTTTGATAAATGCAAGGTGATTATTTGCAACTGAGCAGAACTTAGCACGCAACACACATCTCTGGAAAACTGCTGTTTTTGTGCTACAACAAATGCTTACATTGCTTCAAACTTTTACTCTTTCTCCTTTCATTTTACTTTTTTTTACTTTAATGTTCCAAACTTCTTCATGAGAGGAAAAAAACTGCTTTTACAGTGACCCCAAAAATATTTGGACACTTGAGCCAAACCTAAAGCGCAAATATAATTGCACTATCTAACTAAATAGTCAAGTACCATCAAATCAAGTAGCATGCATTTTAATACCCCCAAGTAAAGTCATACCCAAAAAATGTTTTGGATTTGAAACTATAAACAGCTTTTCCTGGGTTCTCTAACAGAGTGGAAAATATTCACAGTTAACGTGATGATCTATACCTGTGGTTCCACTGCTTGGGCACCTGTGTGATCCTGAGGGGGACTTCGTACTTCCTCTACATTAAAAATTAGAAGGAGCAAAATGAAAAATGACTTTTAAAAATCAGTAATGAGAATATCAACATCATTTGTTTGCAGATGACACTTGGTTTCATTTTGTTATTTTTATGCAATAAAATTGACCCATTAATATGACTAAAGTGTCCAGCTTTTAGGGGCTCCACGGTATTCCTGTAACATTTACAACAAAATATCAATCATTTGCATTAAAAATGAGTACTAAATGTACCAGAAAAGAAAATGCATCTTTACTGAAAACACAGTCATTACAAATACATTACATATGGTTTGTTTTCTCACATTTTAAGGGAGGGAAGCGGATGGAGAGAGAGAGTGAGAGCGAGCGAGTGAGCGAGAGAGAGAGAGAGAGAGAGAGAGAGAGAGAGAGAGAGAGAAAACATTTCGTTTTTCCAATACTGACTGAGGCTCCAATCCGCTGTCTTGTCTCAAATAGTCAACAACAAAATAATTTTGTCATCATTAATTTATGACCAAATCCAAAATAAATCAGAGAAAAACACAGCGTGATGGGCCAGAAAAGACTTAAGCCAACTTAAAAACACAATTTACCTCCAGTTTTTGTTTTTGTATCTGTATCTGACGAAACAGCGTGATCTTGATTATCAGCTTCAGTCTGGGGCTGCTCATGTAAATGGGTCCACATCTTGGAAAGCTAATATGCAAAAAAGCCCTGTCCCGTGTGTCAGGATCTGTGGAACAAGGAGATTAATGGAATCCTAAAAGTGTAAATTATAGCCTTTACCCGCTGCAGCGTTGAGAGGAGGGCCGACAGCCTCCAGGGAGGCTCCTCACAAAGCAATTCCACCAGCTCCACACATGCAGATTTCCTATACACAGAGGTGAAGGGCAATTTCCCCTAGTCTCACTTTATTTATTTCCACAGATAGACTGTTGGACACATCTACATACACGTGACTGTGCTGAGCATGTACACAGGTAATAATGTGCATGCGGGGGGTGCGGGTCACAGTGCAGCTGAAAACCTCATGGACTGGATGTGAAAAACAGATGAAAAATGAGACAAAAAAAACACAGACACAGATAGTATTGTAGGAAGTGACAATTTAAATGGATTACATGGAAATTTAACTCAAAATAAGTAGCTATAACTGTCAAAATATTTATATAAACAAATATATTAGAAAAGAAGCAGGGAGGGGGTCTAACATGTCCCCTGTTAAAATCTAGAAACCTCATTCTGTAGGCAGCATTTAAAGGTGTCTCGGTTTCCAATGTGGCCCATTTCAAAGCAGCATCTTTCAAGCCCAGAATGCATTGTGATTACAGTCAGTGTGTTAAAACTACAGCCGTGGCACCTATACAGGTCACTCACATACCTGTTCTACCAAAAACATGCAAACCTAATCCTGAGACCATTTCACAGTATAACAGAGAGAGAATGATAAACAACAACAGAAAACTGAAGGAAACAACAGAACTGCAGCTGACAGGCTGGGGGTGCGGGGGGGCTTCTGGACAGAGACCCATAATTATAAACACCTTGTATTGGATGTATTATAATAGAGTGATGCATGTTTGACGGATGAAAACATTTCAGGGTTTTTTTCTCTCTTTCTTCTTTAGATCTGGCAACACTGCTGTCCTCCACCCCCCACCTCCTTCCTTTTTACTATTCATTGAGATACAATCGCCGGTTGGCACTTCTCCAGTGTTAGATGCATTTGAATAATACATGACCTGCCCTTTTGCTGACATCACGATGCCAGAGCTCCAACAAGGTATGAATCTTATTCTATATACACTTCCAATGTTCAGCTGTTCACAATCTATACTGTCAACAATTTATCACGGGATGCAGAGTGGCGCTGCCAAGTTATCAGAGTGGTCGGCGGCCGTGTATGATGTAGTCGGAGCATCTGGCTCTTCACTGCTCGTGACATTAGCCCAGACAAGAGAATCAGTGGACTATTGAATGCAATTACAGTAAGCAAGACAGACAATAAAGATTGATAGGGCTTTTTCATTTTATCACACGGGGAAACATAACTGTGGTGAGGCTTTGCCTTCAACTGCCTGCGTCTAATAATGATTGAGGGTATGCCATGGTGTGGGCAAAAGAAGAGGTGAGAGAAAGAGAAAAAGAGATAGAGTGAGAGAGAGAGAGAGACAGAAACCATCTACACAACTGGGCTGTGGCCTTTTATCTATGCACATGCATCACAGACAAATAAGGATATGCACTCCCACAAACACATACAGCGTGCGCATATGCATGCGACGTTCACACGCTAAATGCAAACAGAAGGTATGCGCAAGCAGAGACACCCACGTGAACACAATGTGTGTGCGGACACCTTCTGTTTGAGTTGTAGCTCGGTGAATAATCACATTCTTGCAGATTTTAAAGGAGAGAAAAACTCTTAACGCGGCCGTGTTCTGTTAATGATGAATATTTACACAACATCGATCACATTTTTGCAAGCAATCTCAATGATTAAGAGGGGAGAGAGTAGCATGCATATTTAAACAATGCGAGAGATAATAAATGAGGCCTTTCAATACAATCAACAACCTCAGGCAAAACAGGAAAAACATCAGAGAAAAAAAACATCTCCACTGTTGACCACACCGAAAGGCCAAAGAGACCTGGATACATATTCATATTGCAGCCTCACCGCATTTAAACACAGGCATATTTGAAAACGAATGTGTTTACTGAAAGCAAAACTGACAGGTCACATTAAAATGACCTGACAAGATTCAGAAAGGTGACTATTGGGGCAAGACGCATTATGAATTGCTATTTCAACTGGACTTACATGCAAACATGACAAATGTTTAATTCCTTGAAAGAAAGCAGGGGGAAAAAGCCATTTTCTGGGAGACACTGTGGAGATGACATGTCAACGCATGGCTGTTCTATTATTTGCTTGAGTAATCATAACAATACAACACGCTTTCCCACAAGAGTTAATTGCAATGTGGAAGAATAGGCCAATGCAAACAGTTCTATATTTGCACTTGTATAGTGTGATGGTGTCTTAAATATATGTTTCTATATGTATGTATGCATGCATATGTATATATGTGTGTGTGTGTGTGCGTGTGTGTGTGTGTGTGTGTGTGTGTGTGTGTGTGTGTGTAAAATGAAGGCAAATGTTTACCTAAAAGTGAGCAAAACCTGACACATCTAAGCAAAACTTACTATTGGGGACATCCTCATTTAAAAAACAAGATCAGTGAAACAAATGAAAGTGCTTCTGGTCATTCACACCCAATTACACAAGCTGAAGAAAACAAAGAAAAATATGGCAACCAAACCAACACTAAACAAGCATTTCAAAAGCTCTGTTGTCAAAGATTGCATCAGGGATCTCAGTGCCTAAAAGGATGAAAGGTTGGGTGTGTGTGTGCGTGTTTGTGTGTGTGTGTGTGTTACGTGACAGCTCAGTATATTTGCATGCAAACATAGCTTCACATGCAGTCAAACAGGCAAGGTGCTGGGCCCTTATCAACTCAGATAAGGCCTGACTGGCCTTTTACCTAGGGGAGCCTAGCCTAATCTGAAAAGGCCTGTCATTAACAAAGAGAGATCCCTTCCTCAAGGATACCAGCAAGGCTACAGCCAAACCCAACTTTGCTCCTCTGCCTCTTTACTTGCTTTTATCTGCTCCTTCATTTGTGCCTGGGACTTATTACTCCCATAATGCAACACTTTCACCCTAGCTCAACAACTTCATTACCAGTGGATATTGTCCCTCTTGCCCTTACTGTCTGATAAGTGCAAATGAATGGCCAAATAAATATTGACAAACTGTGTTTTTCCTCTTTCCCTGCTGGTTTGACTTTGTCTGCACCCTGGCAGTTATTACAATAAGCTCTGTGGCTCTTACGCGTATGTCCGCTTTCATCAATGATAAAAGGTTGAGCTTAATCCAAGGATAATATGTTCGTCACGTTTATTCACCTACGAAAAAAATAAAAAATGAGTACTAACAGTTGGCGATGGTTAAATCTATCAAATCTGCTGTCATTTATCAAGACACCCGTGGTGAGGCGGCTGTTTACAGATAAAAAGCATGTGTCATCAACATTAAACAGGTATATTGAAATATATTAATAAGCGTCACCAGTAATGAGTGGGGTGGAGTATTATATAAGGACACAAACAAACAAGCACACAATGCAAAATTTAAAGTGAATGTTATGCTAAGCAAATTACTTGTGCGATAAAAAAACAGTGATAATGTTTGAATGCAAGCCGTTCTGTTAACACAAACTCTGACTTCCAGTAGTGGAGCTTTGTTAAGATGCTTATCGGCAAATGTCAAAAAGAATTAAAAAGATAACTGTCATTCAGAACGGGCTCCGGCACTCTGACATATTACTCATAGACGGGGAAGATAAGGCGAACCCCAGCCTCCTGTTTCTCAGTCAAAGCCCACTGCATTTCCTTCACATCCAAAAGCTAATTCCCCGCTCATATGAATATGCCATTTTCCCACTGCCAACATGATGAATCCCTGAACTGTACGTCACTGTTAGCCGGCCCCACCAAAAATGCCATATTAATGTCAAATGAGATATAACGATTTAGATTCATCAGATTGCCCAATGTCAGTCCACATCCATCCTGTGAGCGGGTGGAGATTTCCCATCAGACACTGAGAGAGATCAGATAACACAGCTCTTCGTGTCGGGCTGCGTTCAGTGGAGGCAAAGGGGCAAAGAAGTTATTCCAACTACTCGCTTACACCACCAATACACAATACACCAAGCAATACACCACCCATAAATGTAAATTCTGTCATTATTTACTCTCCCTTATGTTGTTCCAAATCTTTTGGACTATAAGGAAAACACATTTTAAAAAACACACTGGCCAATCTTTAATATGAACTAGAGGTTTAATATGGACCTTTTTTATCGTGTTATTAATATTGTGTATTATTGTGTATATTTTACACACACACACACACACACACACACACACACACACACACACACACACACACACACAAACACACTCAAACACACACACAGATAATGTTTATTGTGCAGCATTACTGTTTATTGTTATACATGGTGAAGGACAACAGAGCACTCAGTTCGGCCCAGAGCACATGGCAGAAAAAAAAACACACGAGTCATTGTATATCCTTTCCCCTCTGTAACGGCATCATCAGTGCCTAACAGGTTCAAGCTAAGATGCATCAGCTTCAAGATACAATCTCTGATAGCAATTAAGCAGGAAACGTGCAATTTGCAGAAGAAAAAATAGTCAATACCTATTATTGGATCTGCATACTTAAGTTTCTCCTGAACTCTTTCTTATAGCAATCACAGACACCTCTGGATTGAGACGCTCGCTATTGCTCACCTATAAAGCGATGAAAACCATGAACAGAAATTATTTTGCTATTAAAATACATAAAACAATTCCTAAGAGTGTAAAACTGAATGTATTGTTTTGTAATTGCTTTTGCATTTTGTTAGGTGACCTCCAAGTCACTAAAACACATTTAGAAATAGGCTTTAAAATAGTACTGGTAAAAACAGTATAGTATATTTGTTTGTTTTTAACCAGTAACCTCTGAGCCACGTCCTTGGATTCAATGAGAAACAAATTCTTTATGGTGTGTTAATTTACTTACAAATGTGTAGGGAAGCTTTTCCTTACTGTGAGTGTGTGTGTGTGTGTGTGTCTCACGATCCATGATGTTGTCCAGGAGGTTGTCTACCATTCTCCTGACAGGATCACCATGGTGATTGATTCACTGGGTCATTGCCTAGACCTCTCCTCTTCAGCCATAAAGCATCACATACACTTATACTTCCACCACCTGTGGCATTGGAGAGGAGTCTGTGTACCACCACGGACATGTTCCATTATTCATTCAACCTCTTAAGCCTGCGGACGGCCCCTCACAGATGAGGGATTTCAATAGGGCCACTGCTGATTTGAAAGAGAAATCCTGCATGCATTCAATAAGTTGCAAACCTATAACCCGGACTCAACCACACTCTCTCAACATATTCATATACCACATTCAGATACATACAGCCATCTGTGTTGCCCTTAAGAAATATTAACTACTGTATATCACAAGAACATTAAAGGGCAATTTTTCTTCTTGTTCTTAAACCAGTTTTTTAAATTTATTAAGTCAATTCCAAGATTTACTTTTAACTTAACTTTTAAGAGATTTTAACATGATTTAACTTTTACTTTCATAGAATGTTGTTTAAACAATATAGAGCATAATAAATCTATACACTCTGCTCCTTACATACAATTTCTTTATTATGAACTTGTATTAAATGAACTTGTATTAAATGTTTGTTTTTTTGTTTTATCATTGAAAGCACCTGCCCCATTCACTTTCTTATACAGAAAAGAGTCTTAGCAAGTGGCAGAGCCAATAAAATGTACATGTTTAGGTAAACTTTCTTTTAATTCTTAGCACTCTGTGGCGTATCCTGAAAACAAGCAGAACAGTCTATCCAATGCGAGTCTTTTCTCATGACTAACAGCTTAAATCCATTCTAATCTGAGCGTCACTATTATGACTCAATTAAAGATGTAAATACCAACCACACGACATCAAATCAGAATAAATGATGTGACAGAGCAGAAGAGGCCGGTATGAAGGAGATTCCCAATGAAGGAGAATTAGAAGGGAGCTGACCCAAATATCATCTCACCAACTGAAGAATCCTGTTATGTTAAGCAGGCCATAAAGGTACTTACAGATTATGCAAAATTCTCTTTTAATGGATGACATGGAGAAATGAAAGACCAGCAAATCTCCAAGCGCAGGCCTGGAAGCCACTCCTCTCGTCTCACCGTGTGAGTGTGTTTGTGTGTACCGAGAGCCACCGGGCATGAAAGAGTTTGTGTTGAGTTATTTAAGACACAAGGTATGGAGAGAGCTGCTGAACTTTTCTTAAATACAGTAAGCTGGAGAAATGTTGTTTCATGTTTAGTGAAACCGAATATTCCCACAAGTTCAAAGATAAATTCACTAATAAAGCGATATGATACAAAACAAAAACACAGATTACTACGCTTGCCTAAAGTAGATGTTGAAGCTTTATGTGGAGGTATGTCTGTACTGTAAGCAATTTTCTTGTGTGCATGCAGACACACATACATACTGTATACTCACACTGAACGTAAACATGCGCACGCACACACACACGCACACACACACACGCACACACACACACGCACACACACACGCACAAACACACACACACACAGCCAGTGGGGCAGTGTCAAGGCCCTTGTGGAACCCATGCACCGTGAACCCTGAATTTTATGACTTCATTATTTTCCTTTCCCGCAACGCTCACTTTCATTTGAGCAAGTCTCCACATTGGTATAATGAGAGCACTATAAAAATGTTGCTTTAAAAGGGTTTGCATACTCTCCCATTCTCAGCTCAACCCTTCAGCAAGCATATGGCAGGTAATCAGGTCGGCAATCACAGTGCCCATAATATGTGCTGCATGATTTCAGCATTGTGCTATTATCCATCTGTTTCTGCACTGAGAGACATGAACCTTCCTGCAAGAGGTCAGTGCTTTCATGACACTCACAGATCCTCAAAGCTCTGTGAAGAGCCTCTCCTGCTTTCCTCTAGATGTTCTTTCTTTCATTTCCCTCCTGCAAAATGTCCTTAAATAATTGTTTGCTTCCTCTTTCTCTATCCATCCATCCATCCATGTATCCATTGATGCACAGAGATCATGGTATCTCTGATGTCACTTCCTGTCTTGTGGGGAATGAGAAGTAAGCCAAACCACAGCTGCAATCTGTATAGTCTACAATGTCCATAACATCAATCCATCCAGGGGGTCCACAGATATTTACACTGATGGAACCCCAGGAGAACTGGCCTTTCTGGAAAGGTGTCTAGCATCTTTTCATTTTGACATTGTGTGTCAGGTAGCTTCCACTTCTCCATGCTCCAACACATTCTTATGCATCTGTGCTGTTATATGTGCTGTTATCTCTGCTGTTATGCCCCAATTCTTTCTCAAAACCTTGAAAACAGCATCTCAAAGAACCCAACACAAGGAGGCAGTTCAACATTCTGAGTGACTTTCAGTATTTATAACATATGTAAGGGCAGACCATTACAAAAGAGATGGGACACACATAAATTATATTTTTTCAAGTGTTCCTCAGTAAACCAACTACTTCACACTCGCCTGCATATGACAAAGGTTACATTTTATTTAATATGTGCTTGTCTTAAGCTCAGTGTGTGTAGTGTTGAGTTTTTCCCTGAGTCTCCTAAAATCAATGATTCAGTCTGTGAACAGTTTTATAAGTATTCTACAGGCATTGTTCAGTATAAGAGCCAGTACCAAACAAGGAGCAATGTGCGATAAAGACAATAACTTAAATAAGACCTTATGCCATCATAAATGTACAAAGACACACACACACACTTATCAAACTTTGCATGTTCTACATTTTGCAAACAAACAAAATGTACATGCATAATAGAAGCCAATATTAAAGACACCTTTGCCAAATGAAACAAGAGTGAAGTTGGTCAAGATCTCCAATAAAAATAACCTAAGAACTGTAAATGATATATGTGAACTGGTCTAAACAATGTGATGAAAAATGTATATTATATTACCAATGATTTGCGTACAGGCTTTGTAAAACTTATACTGTCAGCGAAGCTCTAAACCCTACAGGACTCTCTACAGTGATGCTAAAGAGCAATGGCAAGCAAAGCTACATATTTCTTTTGAATGACTTTTCACGGGTTGTAAAATCAAAGAGGTAAGAGGTCAAAAGGTGAAGAAAAGAAAAGAACTGGTAAAAATCAGGTTTCAGGGAACAAATACATATGAAATATGAACTGAACACAAAAGACACTTTAAATCAGAATAAAAGCACACTAGGCTTTGGACCAAGACAAAAAGCAAGTGGAAGATAAAACCATCATTAAGAGGAACTGTACTGATGACAGCTTAACCCTAGATCTGGCAGAGCGCGTGGAAACCATTACCTCTAGCTTTGAACTCATCTCTTTGCTTAGACATTTTGTGGTTCAGGGTCTATCAGCTATCAACATCGCTTCATGGCTCCACATCTACAGCGAGTGTGAATGTCATGTGAGAATGTAAAGGTGTTCATATAAATTTCAGCATTAAAGCTGCAATCTATAACTGCCTCTTTATCGCCATCTCTGCCTAAAACATAAAATTGCCAGTTTAAATCCTAAACAACTACTATAAGAACAAGCTACAAAAGCTGCACCATCTACAGTTAATATATATACCAAATATTATATAGTATTAGTATAGTATTAGTAGTGTAATGTACTTGCTCAATAACTGATTTTTGTTCATTGTAATGAAATAAACTTACAGGTTGTAGCTTTAAGAATAGACTGTTTCAGAGACCGTGTTAGTAACTCTGGTTAATTGTTGACTGATTTAGCACAGTAAGCTAATGTCCTGTGAGGAACATCCACAGTAAGATAAGAGTGTTTAAATGTTATGTGCAAGCTCACCCACGTCCCACCTGCTAAAGATTTATGGCAGGTTGACAAGACCCTATGTAGTAGAGTAAACATTGGGACAATATGGCAAATGACAGCATACGTTAGAGACGGCCAACATCTAAAAACAGATGAAGGCTGTAAGAAGAGCATTTGGGCTCAGAATGAACAGAACAGGGCATTTAAAAGTGGGTATGATAAAATAACAAAACTTGGTCAACACACTGAAATATAATTATAAAATTATCATACGTTTATGATTAAAAAAAAACTTGAATTCAAAAAACTTGAATGTAAGGTCAAAACATGGAACATTTTTACACAAACTATGTCACCAAAGTGCATTTCTTCAAAGTATTTTATCAACCAAAACAATCTGTAATAAAAAAAAAACTTTTTCAGCATCATACTTCCAAACACTCCAAGCAGATTTCTCAACCACCTTTTTTTTTTAAACACTCTCCTTAAATAAAATTAAAACATGTCTAATTGAAGTTCTCAGATTTAAAAGCACTTCCCTCTAAAGCATCAGCCCCGCCTCTAGCGTTCACACATTTTAAGGACGCTCACAAATCTTTATTTAGAGATCTGTGATTATCCCTCTTCTCAGACTGCACATGATGTGAGGAGCATTAGAATGCACAGGAAACAGCCGTGCCTTTCTCTCCTCAATCTCTCTCCACGCTGAAGGCCTTGTTTGTACAGCTCTCAACCCGAATCCATTATTACTTCCTAAACTGACAAATCATTTCAACAAATACAATCTTCCTTTCTTTGTGCCGGCTGATAAGATAAATGCTGAAGTGGAGAGAGAACACAAGCGGAGGTAGAGGTTCATATTTCAATTTGCAAAGCACCTCGTTCTGAATCTTAATTTAGACACAATAAGACAAACAACAGAAAAAAGCTAAAGATTAAGGTTCCAGTCAGAAACAAAACTCTGAACGGTACCTCACACCTACAATAACTGCACACACTCCAAAAAAAGCTGGGTTAAAAATAAGCCAATGCAACCCTGGGCTGAGAAAATACTGGATAGAACAGATACTGGGGTAAATAAACTTGTACGGCAAGGTGGGTTTATGCATTTTAACCTAAATACTACCTCATATTGCCTAGAATGCCAAGCTAATTGAAGCTCATAAAATAGTTATGCAAATATGTAAATGTAACTGTACATAAGTGCACATGCATGAGGTTAATAATGTTGCATGGTTAATACTGCAGGGATGTCCATCACACGCTGATAATAATAATAATACAGGGTCTATGGAGATGATTTCCAGTGGATGAATCCTGCTGCGCTCAGCACAGACCTCCACTCCTGGCCCTCCCCGAGCGGCTGTGTTTGTTTTAATCGTGACCAATAAAAAAGGTCATAATTAATACCCCAACACAGACACTAATAAACAATTCCAAATTGCCACTATAATCAAATGATGCAAACATCTACGAGTTACAAAAGTTCACAGCCACAACTGACAATTTCTTAATTGTATTCAGTCATTCATGGAAATTTTATTAACATGGAGCTGATGTATCCTGCCCTTCCTCTGTCACAGCACCAGGGATCTAATTTCATTATTTTCCACAAGATTTGCTTGACTACTGCCATGATTTTAATGCTGCTGCAGTCCAGATGTTTATGCTATTTAAATTAGGAGGCAAGGCCTGTTGGGTAAACATAATTAAAGAAAGTGGAGTGTTTTTCTTCCTGCCCTCTCTTTGTCACTTTGCCTTCCCTCTCTTCATCTTCACAAGTTTACTTCATTAGACAACTTTCATTTAACTCCTGATGCCACATGGCCCTCCCATAAAGCCTGGTCCTCTGCAGATCTGTGATCGGCTCACGGTGCCGTGAAGGAGTCTTGCGCACATCAGCGCACCCGCCACACGGGCTCGGCAGCAGGCTGGCAAGAGGGGTCAAGGTCTTTGGGTCCATGGAGGGAGGAACATTAGGCGCTCAGTGTTTACATGTTTGCCGTTCCACTATGAAAATAAACTACAGAAAAACTAACAAAATGCAAAGAGCATATCCCAGCTGAATTTACAGAAAATTTACCTCTCTTTGTTGTTTTGAGTAGCTGTTAACTGATCTGGTTTTTACGAGGCTGATGCCAAAATCTAAAAACCTGTTTGCATGATATAACACAAAAATAAATTATAGCAGATGCGACAAATGTATTTTTTGTATGGCAAAATACTATCGAATTTGTAGGCTGATTTACTTGAAGGTTTGCTGTGCTATCAAAACGTGTCCTTTTGTGAGCAGCCTGATATAACCAGACTGGCTTCAATGATGGAGTTGGTCATCTGCCCGGCCCAATATATTAGCTTTCAATTAGCTTTTAGTATTGCAGCCCACCTAAAAATGTGAAAGATACCATTACACAAAAACATTTATGTAGACGTGTCAACTTGTTTCTTTCTAATATCAAAATTACAACTATGTAAAATATTTAGAAATGATGTGGATCAATTAATAATAAAAAACCAGCCAATCAGAGCCTATAACTCAATAACGTTTGAAAAGCATCTCAGGGTAACCATACAAGAAACTTGGTGACAAAAAGCAAATAAAGTTGCAAATTTTACACAATTCTCAAGCTATTTCATAGCTATCCTGAGCTTAGTGTCATTCTAAAATATGGAAAAATTATAAATAAAGAATAAGCGTTGTAAAACTGAAAGGTAGTGTAAGCATCAGAACAGATGTAGACACAGTAGCCAGGACAGAACCCTGCTTTTATAATATTAAAGTTGCATGTGAGACACGCACATAAATCCTGACAGTGTTTTGCAGTCTGCTGCTGATGCAGCTCAGGCACAAAAGTTGCATTCTAATGTCAATGACTTGCGAACCCTCATCATGCAACAGATAAAAGCATCATTGAGGTCTAAGCCGGTGATGAGAGTCTTACTTCTCATGTTTAGTGAATACTAATCAGCCATCCTAAAGCATTACTCTGTGTGTGTGTGTGTGTGCGTGCACAGAGGAGTGAAAGAAATTATATCACTTATGTCAGACTGCTAATAGGTCCAGCCACACTCTAAATTTAATTTCATAAGCCACCGTTCTTGATTTTTTTGCCCCTCTTCTCAGATTAGTGACTAACAATCTATTACAGGCAACATCACAGACAGTGTAATACAAGAGGTCATTACAAGATTACGTAAACTGCAGATCTGCATTAACATTTCACATCCATTTACATGATGATTATTACAGCAGAAATTAGACTGTGATTAGCAGGCCCGATAGCCTTTGCTCTCCGCAGACACATTTGGGCGCGCAACGGTGGGGGACTGACCATTTGTGCCAGGGCTTTATAAAAGCATGTCTGCATTTGTTTTGTCAGCGTGACTGCGCTGTGGGCCAAATCTTTCATTTAGCATATTTGATATAAACACCTACTCTTACCTAGAGTCACAGAGCACAAGCGACAAGGAGAGTAAAACTTCTCTGAATAACATTATGTCGGCACCATTCGTCCGTCCGTTTATAAGTATGCAGCGCGCAGAACGTTCGCCATACTTTAGTGCACATGAGCTGAGTAGCTGTCAAAATTACAACAGGCATCTCTAGTAATTATGCAGATTTATGCAAAACATTAACAAGAAGAATTAAAAGCACAAATGAGGTGGCTACACTTGAATTGTTAAGATTATGAATAATTACCATGAATCTTTTTTGCTCTTAATATAACTTGTTTTTGATAAACAAAGCCTTAATTATCAGAATACTTCTGAGAATATCGGTGACCTTCATTAATCTTACAAAACAAGTCTCTGGCGAGCGGCAGACGAGGAGACCCGCTCTCATACAGAGTACACAAATAACAAGAGCGGCGTATGCTAACTAGCCACTTCAGAGAGCGGCGCGTGCGGCCAGGTATATCTTACAGCTCAGCCATGGATGCACAATCATGCCAGGCGACTCTGCCTTTCCATCTGGGACTCCCTCATTCCAGCTACTCATTAATTACAGCCACATTTCTCACCCCATCCTCCCTTCCTTTTCTCAGTATGAGAGATCTGTTTTCATCCCCGAACTCCACCATGAAAGTAATTGTTACAGCTTCAAGTTCCGTGTGACGGAGCCTCTTCCTTTATCAGACACCTGACCGCCGGCCAGTCAACCCAGCCCTCCTCAGATTCCTTGTCCTCATGTTCTCATGAAGTAGCTGATCTTCAGATGATGTTCTGCTCTCCAGCGTGCCGTGTCACGACGTCCTGTCAATCAACATGTACCTCACAGGTTTCTAGTCCGCCCACTCGTTCTCTCTGAACAGACTGAAGGTCCATTCATCCAACCCCTACCACACCACTCATCCCTTCCACGCTCTCCAGCTCCTCCACCCCTCCATCTGTGCTTCACGGACTCATCTTGTAACACACAGACCATGATGATGGAGCTCACTGGCATAGAAAGATGGTCCATCACCCTGCAGCCAAAGCCCAATCAATTAAATGTCCATCAAACTGATTGAACATCTGATTGATGGACATTATTCATTATTCAGACTTCCTATCTTCATATTCAATTACATTTATTTCCATTTTATGTCTGTTTTGAATTTTGTCTAACAATGTGTTCTGTTGCAAAGCAGGTTCACAGGAAAAATGTTAAATTAATGAAGTATAAAGCATACAAAACATGGAAAATTTCAAATTATTAAACAAAAAAATGATAAAAAAAATTGATTATCAATCAGCTGTTTAATTTGATAGACAGGCAAAAATACACACTGATAACACTACAGATATTAAACAAAATGTAACTGACCTGAATTTAAATAATCTGAATAATAGCTCATGATAGTCATGATCGTTACGTAGGCAACTAGTCCAACAACTACCTAGTCAATTAGTGAGACCAACTAGTTGATCTCCTTTATTATTACTTTGTTTTTAGTTTTGATATTTTTAGTAGTTTAATTAACATGCTAAGCGCTTGCTGTGCTCTAGCTGTTAGGCAGTTTACATGGTAAAACTGTCTCAGGAAAGCAGCTTTAAATTCCCATTTAATGCACCATTTCTGCAGCAATACACCATCAAATGAATGTTTGTAGACATTTCGTTGCATCTTGTGCTGCAATGAGTGTTTACTGTTTTTAAAATGGTGTGTCAAGTTAATAACAAAAATTATGTAAAATTTAACTTCCCCCCAATCTGGTTCAGTCCAACTTGTTATACAGATTATACTTATTATAACAGCCATTCGTAACACTGATTACTATATAGGCTGCCTTTACCTTGTTGCCTGAAAGCATCTCTACAAGCATGCAGCAGGCCTGCCACAAACATTTTCCACACTAGCATGACAACGTACTATCATGTATGACATGCACAGTAGCTTTGAGGACCGACGCATGTTAACATCACCATCAGCACTGTAGGACTGCTATGTTAACACGATACTAGATACTAATTCCAATTGCAAAAAAGGCAGCTAGCTTTAAAGCCCACACTTTGTATCATGCCCTGACAGGAGTGTATATGACAAATCCCACTCATTCTTTTTGTTATGATAATGATGTCGTTGCACCCAACATGCACTCTGGAGAGAAAGAGGGAAATGAGGAGCTGCACACTCTAACCCATCCGATCCACATATTATGCACATAAAGTACCGCTGCCTTTAAAACAATGAAACATCACCCTCCACAAGTCCCAGACACACCACAGCCACAATATAGGTGACAATACCAGTAACAATCATTTCCAGTAGTAATAAAAATAAAGTCTGTAAATCATCAATACTCTGCTGTAGCCAAACCATCAAACATTTCCTCCCGGAGTACAAATACCAGCACGATTACCATTCATCACAATATAATAATACAGATAATTGCGTTTGCGTATTGATCTATAAAAACACTATAATTCACCAAGCAGAGAAGGTGGAGGGACACCCGATAGAATTGCTTTACTGCTCATCTTCCCTACATCAATGCAGGCATACTGAATGAGTTTACATGAAAAGATGGTCGCTGTTAACCTGTTAGGCAGCGCCAGATTTACAGAGTCTATTTCTACATTTTCCCTTTTAAATCGATAGGGGAGTCAAGCCTCTTCCACAGCGAGAGCTACTCATTTTCTTCACATCAATACAGCCCCACAGTTCACTTTTTCATCCCCCTCCTTAGTATTAGGGTGGTTTTAATAGGACTAGCCTTTAGTTTGGAGCTGTATTCCCTTCAGACGCTGCGCTTTAAAGTTATTTTAGACTGAGAGGTTGCAGTATGGAGGTGAGAACTGTGGGAGGGGCCACCCGGCAGACCAAAGAACCGCTCAACCCGGGTACGCCGCACACCCCCCGGGTCACGCCATGGCACTTGAACAAGGAGAAAACTTGGCATCGCCTCTCCGCGTGCAACCAAGAGGTGCACACAGGAAACCTACCCAGGGAGATACTTTTTTTGGCCATTTTTTTGGTCTTTCTTTGTTCTCAAAGTCTCCGCCTATCGACCAACAACATATTTTCTAAATCATGGTGCGCTCTGATTGCCCGTCGTCCTATCACGGTTTGATGTGGATGTGTTTTTGCATGGGTAATAAAGCAGTGCTCAGACTGAGCCCATCATTATTCTGTTAATGAAGTTGGGTTAGTTGTTTAATTTGGTGTCTGTGTGGTAGCAGGCCTGCTGTTTCATGTTTCAGCATGGCGTAGAGAGGAAACAAACTCCAGCGCAGCTACCATTCTGGCTCCAGCATGCCTCTACCAGGTCGCCCCTCAATATCCCCCTTCCGTGCCTGGCACCCCACCGCTTCAGTGCCTGACCCCCAGGCAAACAGATGTCCCCTCAGCCCAGGCAGACAGGACTGCCTGTCTATCCCTCACAAGGGCTCTTTAATTACTCCCCTTCTCACACTCCTCTCTAATAAAACATTAGCTTGCTAATCGAATCTGGTGCAGCTGACTGAGATTTCAGCACAGCCCTCTCAACACACATGGGCAGTCTGAAACACAACGATGGGGGAGAGACACAAAGACCTTCCCCCGCTGTCCATGCAACCATGGCACATCAATCAGTGTACGAATTAAAGGAGAGAGTCAACAAACACATTTTAAATATTTACATTTATGCATTTGCAAGATGCTTTTATTCTTACAGGGCATTCAAGCTATACGTTTTTCAGTACATTATGTCCTATAGGAATCGAACCCACAATTTTTGCATTAACACAATGCTCTACCAGTTGAGCTACAGGGGCACGGTATGAGTGAAGAAGATTAGCACCAACAATCACTAAATATTAACTACCCTGGATCTCCTCAATGGACCTAGAAACACATATATTAGACTATAAAACAGAAACAACAAGAAACACTATATTAGAATATATTAGATAATTCTTTCACTTTCACACAATGCTCTATGGCTTGTTTCTAATATACCCTTAGACTGAAACATTATGGGATGTTTATACACGTTTCCTGTACTTGTCTGCACTCTGTAAAATATCTTAACGTGACAGTCACTCCTGTGCCACCCGTTTTGATGTGGCCTTCTCTTGTGTCAGGTGTCACCACAGTAAACAGTTAGACAAGCTACGGAAGGCCCGGCAAACTGACCCGCTAAATGTATTCCACTCTCAAAAACCGCTCTCAGTTGAAATTCATGTAAAACGCCCAGGACTCCCGATGCTTTTAAAAGCCACATCTGATAGTAGATAATGACACAGATTTCAGGGCCATTATGGAAGGCTATCAAATATTCCATTTCTTTTTGCATTTAGATTTGTAAAACGTCCACACAGCCCTCACCTCATTCACTGACACAGTATCTGCGGAGCACGGGAGACGATAAGACAGCCCACAACCAACAGAGCTTAAAGGGAAAGAGAATGCAAGATATAAGAAAATGCTTATCAAAATGAAATGCTGGAAATGTATAACTCACCACAACAGAGATTTCTTTAAAGCTTTAGAATATCAAATGCTTTCAATTCAAGCCGAGGTAACAAGGCAAAGTTTGGCATGTAAAATACACAAGCATTCGCAAGCAGCGTGAATGAAATGTACATTATTATTGTGTTTAGTTATTCATTTATTCATTTAGTTTAGGCACATTGCTTTGTAAGACCGTATATGTTTCCTTTTTTACAGCTCGCCATGCAAACTAAAGCAGGGAAAATGACTGCACCTGAAACCTATTAGTTTCATGTTGATGAAACCTTAAGATAAATGCGGAAAAAATAAACCGGCTGAAGAACAACGACTGGAAAGTGAGAGAAAGAGGAGAAAATGAGAGGTTCAACAGGCACCCATCAAAAACTTCTCAGTAATGGGCAGGCATTTACCCATTGGACCAACATCTTTCAATTTATTAGCATGACAAAGGACACAATCATTTTGGATATGCCTGAATGCAATTTTCATTAACTCTGCAATGATTTATTAACAAAAGTGTCAGGAATGTAATAAAAGCAGCAAGACCCCACAAAATGCCAAAATAACAAAAATGAAAATGAATAAATCTAGAAGAAAAAAGAGAAAAAGTAGTCATTCAGAAGAGAGAGAAACAGAGATAGAAACAGAGATAGAGACAGAGAGAAAGAGAGAGAGAGAGAGAGAGAGAGAGACTGATTTACAATATTTTGTCTCGGGTCACAAAGATGATCTTCATTACATCACAAACATCAAAGTTTAACTGTGCAATTCATACAATAAACACAGAACATGCAAATATCTTAATTAAATGGAAGTACGAGTCTGCCTGGGAAACTGTTGCACACATGCAAACACAAACATAAACCCCTCTCCCCCCCAAAATATTAGCCATTAAACTGGCCTGCACAGCTTTGTATTCAAAATCCTCTTGTCCTTCTTGATAAAGGTATTATTTAAATACTGTAATTCTATATAATTCTCAGGAAAATCTAGATATATTCAAAATATTATAATATTTCTAACCCCTTAAATCTTAAAATATTTCTAAACCCTGATAGGCTTCGGTTGCCTGTCTGTTCTATCAGGGTCTGATGTAAGTTTCTCTGCATGGGTAATAAAGCAGTGCTCAAACTCAGCCCATCGTTATTCTGTTAATGAAGCTGGGATAGTTTAACTCTGTATGTAAAAACAAGCATGTCTATCATTATCAGACAGTCCTTTAGTACATCTAAAGTCTGATTTAATTAACTCACAAGACATCATAACTACAAGACGTCTAACAGAGTTATTGCTTTAAACCATCGACTAATAAATAGCCGAATGGCAAGTAACTCAATTTTGTTTAATTACCAACGCCAAATATTACTTGCGTTTGGCGCTCTGCAAGTGTTAATTTTGAACCCACACATATGGTCTAGGAGATGAAAGAGGACACCATATTGGTAGACTGACAGTTCATCTGAGATGGTTAGTTTATTTTGGGGGGGGTTGTTCTTTTTTTCTTGCATTCTTCTTCCCCTTTTTTGGGTGGTACTGCGAACACTCCTCAGTACCACCCAAAAGTGGTACTCGCAGTGGTACTGCGAACACTCCTTCGCAGTACCACTGACACAATAATAAGTCTAAAAATATGCAGAGACAAAATAGAAAAATCATCATTTCTACATTACCCCACCCTTCAGTTACTGGAGATTACCGCCTCTGAATGCAATCTTCATCGTTTACTACTTATTAAACCTCTAGATCAAATATGTGCAAAACTTCACGGAACTAAAATTGCTGGAGAAACTCAAAATAAATCTTTGTTTTCAAAGAGCAAGGAGAAATACAATTAAAACTAAATACGAACATAGTTATTGAAAGACCCCAGTAGGCTGGAGACTGTAAGTCTCTGGTCTTTATTAAACGTGTTATATGGACTACAGGGGCCGATTTGCTCATTTGCTCTACAGAACACACGCAATTGCCAAGGTTAAGGTTCTCCACACCGCACGACTTATCCATATAATTTAGATTTTATTAACTTATAATCAACTTTGATTAACTTATACTTTGCAACTTAGCAATAAAAACTGCTTTAGTCGACACGCATTCTTTCCCAGATGAAGTCAGTGCTAAATGCTTAAACAGACTCATATTAAACTTAGTGCAACTACTAATCTCAGAAGTGAAACATTTGCCAGTGGGTCATGAATTATTTGGCAGGTTAGCATGACCAGTGCTGCAACTAGCCAAAAAGGGTTCCAAGCATTTTTCTCCACTGACATCTATTCAAAATTTGTGCCATACTCTAAATATGTTAATTGCAAATATAACTATTCAGTGTTAGTCAATATAACTAGTCAGTGTTAGTATTTTATTACTTGTTCTAAGAATCATACTAACTTGAGTCCTGCACCAGCCAAGCAATTGTCAGAGATGAACGAAAATAGTTTTCTTTGTGTATTTTAGACCTCCTTGGGTTGTGCTACAACAAACTGTCATGTTTGTTGTAAACATAATGGTTATACATCACCTGCACTGTGTCATAGAGAAAACATTAGCATATACTTTCAAAACATTCTACAGAATAGCCATAACAACGCTTTTACATTAAATATATAGGTTATAGGTGATGATACTTTGCAGTATGGTGTCTTTTCCTAAACAGGATTTATTATGACATCTGTGCTTTTTAAACAGGTTTTGTCTCTATGTCTCCTTACAACAGCAACCATGAAACAAACACACAGCTTCCAAAGTTATGCAAATACTCACAGGAAAAATGATAACACCATCAATCCAATTATCCATACATAAAACTAATTTGTGTGCCAGAAATACACATTTACCTGCTTTCCCCACGGAAAAATGCCTGGTAGATTTAACTACGCTAGGAGTAAGGCAAGCAATAACATATTTCAACCGTATTTCATATATATATTTATATATAGTCAACTTTCTGCAAAGCTTATTCTGGCAAAGGTGCCTGATGGATGATGTTCCTTTTTAAGCCATTTCAGGCAAAGAAAATAAGCTCAATGTTGCAATTTACTGAGCCATATAAATCAGCCTGCGACCACAAATAATTCTGCAAGGGGAGAATTTATATGTTTAATTACACAGTGCAGGTGCCAGACTTGTCTTCCTCATTACTCTAAGATGTGTAAAACGCTCAATAACATGTATGGCGGCTGGACAATAGGAAGACAAAGTAATTAGCTGTCTGTTATTTAATAAGTTTCTTCTATGAGACTCTTAATCTTGGTAGAGTTTAGGTGAGTTTTTGTTAAATATTACCTTTTGTTTCTGCAGTTTTTATTGTACAGCCATTGTGTGTGTGTGTGTGTATATGTGTGAGTACATGTGTATGACTGGTGTGTGTGTGTCAGTGTGTGTGTGTTTGTGTGTCAGTGTGTGTTTGTGCAGTGTATGTGTGTGTGTGTCAGTGTGTATAGAATACTCAAAATGGGAAGCCAATAAAGAGGGGGGAGATTTTGGCTGGTATGGAGACAGGCAGGTATGTTCCACACACCTGAGCACTGCGTTGCACCTCAGTCACATGGGCAGCAGTGAGCCAAACTCCAGCCATTTCTGTTCCACTCCTGGGCCTGGAATCATATCAAAGGAGAGCAGCATGCCAGTGTGGGTGGCAAGGGATTCAAACCACAAGGTCAAGGGAGTTCAGGAGAACAGAGAAGGACCTCTCAGGAGAGATAGGGGAGAGAGGAGGAGCTGGAGTTGGAGAGAGAGCTGATGTTAATGCCACATGTGTGCAATGCCTTCTTTCTCTTGTACTCTTGCTTGCTGCAGCCCAGCTGCCCTCCACCACAATCCCAGCCTGGGGAGGTTTCACTACCCAACACAGTCAAGGACCAAGTCTTACTCGCTCTCTTACTTACTCTCTTTCTCCATTCCAAAACCCACAAAGTCCTAAGTAAACACAGTTCAGCCCACCTCACTGGCTATTCTCTTCTCATGGGCCTGGGGCTATTTAGAGACCGGCCAAGCCAGGTCCAGTCCACCCTCCATCTCCCAGGCCCCACCTTAGGTCTGACCTGACTCCACACAACAGGCTGCGGGTAAGCTAATGTACTGTAGGTCTCTCTCTTACCATCACCCACATATTTGTGTTGGACTTGGCTACCACTGGCCTGGCATAAGTTGACAGACAGGCAGGCAGCAGAGGGCCGTGGGAACAGCTTGGCAGGGTTTGATGTCCGCAGGGCCTTTTGGAAATGCTGAGCGTTTTTAACAGGATATCACGGGCTACCTGGCCCCCTCAATCTGTTTCAGCATGTCTCAGCAGACTCGAACCGGGCACCAAGCCGGACACAAACCATTTACTAAAATGCCACATTTACTCTCTGACCACAGTAATTACTTGACAGCAACAACATGGATTACCATATTTCCAAAGAGGGGTACAAAAAGCACACTCTTGTGTGGTGGAAACTCAAAATGCACTTGTTTAAACTAGTTTATACAGGTGAGAACTTAATATGACTATAAACTGTAATTAGTACAATTCACTAATTAGTACAAACACCCCAGCAAACAACTTTAAATTGTAAGGTTTCCTTAAAATTTCCATTAAGTAACAACAATGTTAAAAATTTTAGGATTTTTTCTGATTGTATGTTTTAATAAGTATCGTTTCAGCAAGAACTTATTTTACAGCTAGATTTCTGAGAACATTCACTTAAAAGTTCATAAAAAACAGAAAAAAATACATATAAAAGTGTACTAGCAAAATAATAGCAAAAAGCAATAATTATTTGTTTCAAATAAGGTCTTGCCTTCTTTTTCTTCACTGGCAAGAGTTTTGTGTAAGCAGCAGTAATGCTGGCTGCGATGCCTGTATCATTAAACATCTCATTGAAGCAGATTTCACCAGACCTGATTTTTAAAGCAGAACAGGGAGGATTTACACACACTTTTAAACAAGATGTGGGACCACTCAAGATTTCATGTGCTGTTTAGAGAAGTGTAACCTGCCAAAACTGGCTTCAGTCTGCTGCTTTACTCTGAGCTGTCTGGTTTAATCACAGGGCAAACTGACCTCCTAACTGAAAACTCACAGCACAATAACAAACCCTCTCAATCTTATAGAAAAACTTCAAAATAACAACATCCACTTTCTTTAAAATGCACCTTTCTGCTCTCAGATCTTCCCTGACACATCCAACCAACACAATAATCCAAGTGTAACATATGACTGTATATTAATTTGTACAACGTATGTAACTTTAATTCTTTGAACTGTTTGTTGTAATTATAGTTGTTGTAGTATTGGAATGCAACAGCAAGACAAAAGCAATACACTTTTAATATAACCAATAAAACCCACAGTATTTGAATCAGTTTCACCTGCACTGATAATGGAAACCATATTTGGCCAGAGAGAAAGATCAGACTCAAGCAAAGCCATCTGAAGGCGGTTCGCTCATAGGCTCCTGTTAGGTGCAAGAATTCTATATCTTTCTCTCATCTGCTTGTCAGGGAGCAGTCTGGTCATTCTAAATGGATGGAGAAATTCCTGCTTACTCATGCATACAGCTGGTAAATTGTTCCTCTTGGGTGATCTGCACAAGTCGCCGCAGCCTATAGTCTCTGTCTCATATTGGAAAAGGGCTCAGCGGAAATAGACAAACTAGTCAGAGAGGTGCATCTGAAGAAAATTACATCTTCCAGGGCCAGCCACCGAGTCTGCGCAAAGAAAAAGCCACTAGCAGAAGAGTGAGATGCCATTTACTGGCGACCTTGGCAGGGGAGTGGGCGGCCGGCAGCATTTTGAAAGGTCTCGCTAAGGCCGTCACGCATGTTATTGTCATCATACTGCAAATTAAGAGGCGAAGGATGGAGAAAGTAGGAAGTCGAGAAAATATCAAACAACCTTCACCAGGCTGGCAGAATTTTCTCCTGAGAGATTTGATAGGAGATGCTGGTTTCATGGTGCAACCGAGTCCCACAGTACCACCGTGATGCACAACACAGGCCTTATGAGTAAGTGTAGGTTTGTGATAGCATGTCAGGCACAAAATAGGAAGAAATCAGGTGCTGAACACTGCATGTCTGCCAGCAGACTCAGCAGGAGTGGGTTTGTGTGTTACCATCATATAATACTTTTGGAGTTGCTGTTTTTCATGCATCCCGCCTACCAGCATTCGTTTAAACTAGGTGAGTGACTGTGGGCTGAACAATTTTCCTTAATATTAATAATGGCTTTACATGCCCCCTATGGACCGTGCGATTACCCCTCGGCGTGTTCAGGCGTGCCACGGCAACAGGCAAGGAGAGCGGATTATAAATGCATTTACCAAGTTTGCCTCCATGATCATCTGTAATAACAGAGAACATCCTTTAGCACTGAATTAGATCAATTAGACGGCACTCTTAAAAGAGGTTACAGAGCAATTCATAAATGGAGCTGTGAGGGAAAAAACAAGCCACGTTATAGGCCATGAATAACAATGAGACGGGTGTTAGACAGTGTAGCAGCACTGGATCATGCACAGACCTGTTGACAGATTCAGCTGCACTACAGAGAGAAAAACTTGGTCTTGTTACCAATGTGATTTATGCCAAAGACAGAGAACGTACCTTAGGCACATGCAATTCCAAACTCACACACGTGTAACATTTCAGTGTTAAATGTCATGAGAATCAGCAAGTCTTGTTTTCTGTTGTCTGTTACAAAGAATTAACAACCAGGATATGCAATAAGCTAATAAAGTTTTCCTTTGACTCTTGTTTTTTTTTGCCACCCCCATGTGATTTTAAAAGATCTGAGTAAACACACCTTGTTGTGCTTAAAATCTTGCTTTAGATACAGTTGTTGTGTCACTTTTGCAGTTTGAAGATGTTTTAAATGTTGTGTAAATAAAATGTCGTAATTCAATTTCAATTCGAAAACTGATTTGCAGTCCAGATGGAACCAAGCCTGCTTGGAATGTTCTTAAAATGTTGGCTAATGTTCTCTCAAGGTTGTTTAAATCAGTCTCCACAACCCAATAAAATTAAACCACAGAAAAGAAGAAATAAGTTGGGAAAAACACATGCACGCTAATTCAGGCAGAACACCAGGCAGAAAACGTGCCAATATTGTCTTTTTTTAAGAGACGCTGCAGGGAGGTCTTTTAAAATCGACCCACATTAAAGTATTTGCTGGAAAATTCTGCCACGTAATGGCTAAACTTTCTCTTAGTTTCCAAAAATCATCTGATCTTTAATTTAGGTGCCAATGTCTGTAATACAGATTATGCTACTGACAAGTCATTTTAGCTGGCTGACAACTCTGGCAACAAACTCTCAAATAGGAAAATGCTTTAAGCAGGTCATTTAACAACATATAAATGAGATCATACAAATTGGTCTGAAATAGCTATTAAAAGCTAAAATGAAAAATACTTATGAATTGCCATGAGACTGTGTTGTCTAGTGGCTGTTCAGACTGCTTCATGCACAGTGCAAGCTGGCTAATTATTATGTGGTTCTATGCTACCCCACCTCCAAATGGAGCTGAGCACACCCCCACATCCCCTGCGGGCATAGGACGCACTGACAGTAATCTCTCTGTGACAGCACTTGGACGTGCCATCATTAAGCCATCCGTGTTATTGAGATGATAGCCCTGAGAATGTGGCCATCATGCCAAAGAGAGCGAGTGATGAGCGGCTCTTCCTCTGCAGACTGAAGACAATGAGAGGGAGAAAGAGAGGAAAAGAAAGGGAGAGACAAGGAAAAGAAAGAAACAGACAGACAGAAAGAAGCTGAGAAAGAAACAGAAAGAAAAAATCTATCACAGCAATGCAAGTTTACTGCTTGTTAAATTCAGGTGTCAACTTTACATGTCTCAAAAACTCTCTATTCTGTTTCACTCCACTGCTTTTGAACATGAAGAATGTGTCTTATGTAAATATCCCTTTAAGAAACAAGCCCAGTGTAATTATACAGGGCTTATTCAACCCACCAACTCCAAGTCCAACAGAAAATAAGCTTAGGTCTAAGAAAATGAAAAAAATCAAAAAGTGAAAGACGAGTTACACATGAGAGTTAACATGTCCGTAACCACATTTACTAAACACAGAGAAAAAAGGGAGAAACTTTCCTATCCCTCTTCTTGGATTCTCACAGTACCCTGACAGGGAAACAGATGGCAATTTAAGCAGAGAATTTATGAGCGCCACAATCCTAATGTTGCATAAAGAAAAGAAAAAAACTCGCATCAAGCGCACTGACAAATGTACTCGCTAATATTAATGCACTCCTCATTCATCCAATATGCTTTCTAATTGCTTTTCTGTACACAGTAATATGGCACCTGCTGCTCAGCCCTTGCTCCGACGTTGGGGAACGAGGCAACGCTGCCACCGGCCCTCGCGCTGTGATGGATGCAGGGCCGTGCATCATGCACCGAGCCTGTCAGGCAGCATAATTAAAATTTTAGACTTACAGCTAAGAGAGAGACATAGAGAGAGACATAGAGAGAGCGAGAGAGAGAGAGAGAGAGAGGTAAACAATCAGCCAAAAACAGTCGCTGCTCAAAGGCATCTTCACAGTCAGTTCACACACCCAGAACACCCTCTGAACTGTGACTGACACACACGTAGGTGAACTCAAACACACACTAGTGAGAACGCAGGCATACACAACCACAATTCCCACACACCGCTACATTACATCATCAATGACACACATGCTGAATCCCACAAACCTGCTGTACGTCACTCTATAAGCGAAAGTAAAATCAATAATATTTATTGTTTTATACTGTGCTTTCTCTTTAAATCTTTATGAACACTGAGTATGGAATTACACCTTGAACAGAGTCTTTTGGGACAGTGTATATCCTCCCTATAGCTCGTCATTAACTCTATAACAGCTGCTGTTAAATGCACCAAATAGTATTATAATGAGCAAGTGAATTACAAGCAATTACGCAGTTAAATTGAATAAATCCTCAGAGCAATAAATTGTCCTTTCTTTTTACATCAGATTTAATTGAAGCATATTTATATGGAGACCCACACATATAATTCTCAGGGAGATAATGGTTTGGGTCGTCCATTCAGTCAGATTCAGCAACAATTTAAACTGGCTCATCAAGAAATTGTAAAACAAAAATGCTAAATATATACGACATGGACTGATCTGTCATTTTGAGTATATAAATATGCCAAGACGTCAAACAGTGTTTAAAAGGACACACACATTTTTTCCCCAACATACAAAGATCAACTTCATATCCTTTATCAATAACGTTTTAATTCTTTGTCATGATCCTTGTTAAGTTACTGTAAACATATTTTTTCATCACAAACATTAAATGTTACACAAGCTGGTTAAACTAACTTAATACAACGTAACTTTAACATGACAAAAAACATCTGAGATCTTTTATGCACAATATTTTTCTTACAACTTTCCCTAATTCATCATTCTCTCCTGGTCTGTTAAAATACTCTTACATAGGCTTATACAGTGTTTCCTGGCTCTGATTCTGTGTGAGGGACTCACTCCCTTATGTGTGTAATGGGGAGAGTTGTGCACCTGAAGGCAGTTGTCAACACAGGATCCCAGGAGCTGGCAGCAGCCGGGGGGCCGGCTCCACACATCTGCTGTATCCGCTTCCACAGGGTACACGCATCAAGCACACAATTCGTTCACGTACAACACACAACCTCTCATTTTATAACGAGTGTGAAACATCACATGACAAGAAACTGTTTTTGGTTTACAAATGTGTGTGAGTTTCCCTGCAGGATAACCACACACAAGATGCAGATTTATAAAAGTGCTCATTTCGTTTTGGAAACACAGAGGAAAAAAAGGACAGTAAAATGAAGGAGTGCTGAATAACTGTTATTTTTACTACGTATGTAGCAAGGACGTTGCGGCTCCTTCCTGAACCCCTGGGAAACTAGCTGCGTTCAGACCGCTGCACACCTAGCATTTCACACAACATGGGCACGTGTTTGCACATCTCAAGATGCTACATTACTGCGCTCATCCGTCCAATTGCATTCCTGAGACAGGTGCAAGTTCCTGTCAACTTTTGCTTGGGCACATTTTTGGATAAGCTCTTCTTCAATATCACAATTACACAACACAGGAGCAGCTAGGTCCAGTCTGCAGGTGTGAGGTAATAATTGGGTTGTATTTTACGGTTTGTGTATTTTAAGATTGTGAGAAATGGCTCCACTAAATAAATCATTCATACATTTAGAGTGATTACCAGAGCGAGAAGGGGGAAGCTGGATCGCCCAAGATGGATTACCCATAATGCATTTCAAGAAGGCAACTAATTAGCAGAAGAAAGGTCAAGTAAAACCAGAAAGTGATTAGAGAGAGGAGACAGAAAAAATGAAAAAAAAAATGTAAGGGAGAAACAGAGGGACAGACATAGAGTGAGATGTCTTCTCATCTCACATGCCTGTAGTCACTTTAGGAACATGGCCAATTTTTCCCTCCGCTTCTGTAACTGAAAGCAGTAGCTTTAATATTTAATGAAATGGTTATGTCGTGGCACCTGGACACATCCACATCCATGGCGACCCGTTGCTCCCAGGTGGGTCATTACTGTAGCCATTTGCAAAGGGCACGGGCTTCTCTCCAGGACTCTTCTACAAAACAGCAGGGGTGAGGGGGCGGAGCTTAAAGAACAAAAACATCTACAGAAGAAAAAACAACAGCAGCCCAACACTACAAACAGAGCAAAGCTGCTCCCACAGAGACCTGTGATGCTACAACCTGCAGCCAGACTTCTGCTGCATGCAACGCCCAGAGATTACACCACCGAATGCATTTCTTCTGGTGCATCTCACGTGTCAACACCAACAACGAAGCTTAACGCTGGCACTGTCCTCTAACCACCCTGCCCCCTAATGATCCAATGCATCAATACCTCCAGCCATCCACAGAGAGCAGATGTCCTACCTTACCGTATTTTTGGCTGAGATTGGGAGCACTGCTTTAAAAAGCATTAGTCTCTGGTTTCTGGACGGCTCACTGCGGCCAGCCACCCGCTCTCCACTGGCAGGTGATCCCGGGGCCTAATGGAATTTAATTACTTCAGCCATATTACTCACGACTTCAGTGGAGCACCAACTATTTCATCTGGACTCTTAGGAGTTATTAGTACAAATACACTGTCAACCTGCATTGTGGAAGCGGCATTTTAGGAGTCATCGCCTGTACATTTATTAAAATCAACATCAATATCCTTCAACGGACGCTGGTCTCCCTGCACGCATTAGACGCTTCAGACAAAGTTTCCTGGCATCTGGTGACACGACGTCTAAAAAAGTTTTTCGTTCATTAATTCTTTCCTGCCACTGCCACCCATCGTTTGACGATTGATTGGACGTGGCTGGCAAGGACAGCAGAACGGCGTTTCCACAAAACACGCTGAAATAGAGACTTCATGGCCTGACTCTCAGACGTGTCACAATTCCTCACATTCTTACTCAATTCATTACATTATTAATGCTAATAGAGACTAGCTTTTCTTTTTTCTCATAATGGCAGTTAATGTTTCATAGATGGGGTCTGGCTACGTTCATATAGTCAATTCTCCTTTTTCTACCTCTGAAATACTAATTCTACAAGAAAAAAAAAAAGTTTAGCATTTTTTGGAAACTGATATTTAAAAGTTTAATCCAAAAATCAATTGTTGCATGAAAAGGAGGAAAATAATTACTATTTAAATCCAACCTAACTTTTAAAGTGTTAATTTTTCAATTAAAACTCTAAAAAATTCTGGCTGTTTTGATGAACACTGCATAACTGCTAGAGTACCAGTTCTACCACTAACATATTACCCAGTATAACAGGCACAGGTTAATTCCACCAGAACTACTGAAATAGCCCTTTAAACACCAATTTATTTCCAAAACCACTATTCCAAGGACCAGGTCCTAGTTTGTTCTGTTTTAATTATTATTTCCAGCCTTGAAAGAAAAACCAATAAGCAGACTCCCTGAGCCCTCATTATCCTGTTTAATATATTTCATAGTAAAACGAAATGCCACAAAAAGAAAATGTGGAATTTGAACCCTGCTGCTCTGGAAACTCGAAGGTCAGGGAAATTAATTTAACCGACTGCTTAGGTGAGGAGAAAAAAAAACTAAAAGCAGAAAAATATTTCTGCAGCAGCTAATTCGGTATTTCATAGGTTTCAATATCTTCCTCATGCATAAGCTATTTCACCACCCTGCAAGTGAACTTGCATGTCAGGGTTCGAGCGCTGCAGTGACAGCTGCAATGAAAGCTTTATCTTCCTGCAGAGTTCATGATCTGGAGCTCTTTCCTTCGTCTCCAGCAACTTCCAGGTGATATTTTATGTGAGACACAAACTTTCCAAGCAGATTTATCAACACCTAAAACGTATTCTTCCGCTGACGTGCTGTGATGCAGAAATACGGCGGCAACAAGTGCACTCAGACTCAGAAGGGAATTAAAGAAATGGCTCCCCAAAAATTAACATGTCAATATTTACTCAGCCTCACGTTGCTCTGTCATACTGTTCATGCATTTCAGTGAAACGAAAATATGAAATTTCTTGGCATACACTGACAGTTCACACTGACCAGACATGTCAAGTCATGTTGATTTATATTAAAACACCATAAATAAACCATTAACAGTTGTATGTTACTAAAACACATGTTGTTCACTTTTAGATACAAATTACTTCTTGTCAGGACATTTACATTCGAATCAGTCAGTTTTTCTGTGCCACAAAAAAAACGATTTTGAGACCTACAATAAGATTCAAAGCAAATTCCTACCAAAAGACCCTAAAGCATTACTTTGATGAGGATATACCTATCAATAAAAACACACAATATTACAACGATCAGAGAGCTTGTTAGAATGCTTGCAACCACACAATGTACTTTTAAGAAGCCTATGGCACCAACAAAACAAGTAGGTGCTTCCTACAAAGGCATACAGTGAGAACTTGCGCTCCAGGATATATAGATTACTATAAGATTACAAGAGCCTATGCATATAGCCAGAGAGGCAGCTATTCCACAAAAGTGCAAAGGATTCTGGGTATCAGGATGCGAGTAGCAACCCTCTGGATCCCTGCCACTCATCTAGCCACCTTCCTAAGCAGGGTAGAAAATCAAACAAGTAAGAAAGAATTAAATAAAAGCAAGAAGAAAAATGATTTCTTATAAATAGCAGCCTTTGCCAGAAGGCATAGGAAATGAGAGCAGCGAGGCGCAGGAGAGGAGCTCGACACGGGTCTTAAAATTGAGAGGGGGTGGAATCAGGGACCTATTGCGCAAAATGGTTCCAACCAAAGCAAGGATTAGTGTTCCTGCCTCCCCAGCCAAGATTCTCCAGAACAACTAATCACCTTCAAGTTTGTTTTCCTCACTGGCTCTCCCTCTCCTTTTCTCTTCCTCTCTCTTTCTCTCTCTCTCTCTCTCTCTGTCTCCATCCTCTTTAAAGTATCATTTCACCCCTTACATCCACTATGGCTAAAATTAAGCAGAGTGTTCTGCCAGCACCGTTTACACACATCCCTGGATCTGCACTGAGAAGAAGGTGTCATGTCGGTTACACCTACACGGGCAGGCTGGGAAAACGACACACATCTGTGCCAGTGCAAAAAGGCTTGTGCTGATAAATGTTTTTATTTGGAAAAGGGACAAACAAAATGACAATAATTGTAGAGGATTTACAAAACAAAGCTCACCAATTGTTCTGTGTGAATGTGCTAATAAACACTCAGCCCTTTCTGAATTAACAAGTGCTATACAACTATAAAGATAAATAATCTAGTTTCGAGTAAACACTACTAATTTTGTATGATACTAACAAAACCTGTATGTGTTTACACATACTCGCTTGAGAATACTTACCACAAAACAACATTTTGCATGCAAGTCAAAAGCATGCAGCGCTCAATTAGTGAAATGCAGAGTAACAAACAAGCATTTCTTTGTTGTTGCTTTTAAAACACAAAATGCAGACATCAGCAAATTGCTGCACCAAAGATTCATACTCTAACATACTCTAATTCTACTTACAGATGAAGAAGAAACAGAAGTTTATAATTGGGTAACGCAAGGCTGCACAAATGAATGAGTGTTCAGGCAGTGTGTTTGTACACACCTGTGTAAGGTGACCTTCTGCTAGAGATCAGAATCTCGCAAGCCTCACTGCACACGGAAAGGTATTGATACAACTGTAATTTTATCATCAAAACAATCTTGAGAACGGCACATGGACTGTAATTTCAAATGAGTCTTAAACTGGTCGCCTTAATCTTTAAAGCTTAAAAGAGCCGTGTTTGACCTTTATTTTCTTAATATCGAACCACTGATATCAGTTGAAGAAAAAGTTTATATTGAGAAACAGCTGTGTGCTTTATCTCCAGTCATATGCAGAGATGAAATGGGCCCTGAATGCTTGCAAATGACTGAGAAATATGCAAGTAATTTACCATTAAATTCCATAACAGGGAGACCTAATTGTTCCGCATGTCCAGCCTAATTGAATTGTTCTACAAGTGCATAACTGTTATGAAAATAATACTGACAGGAGTGATTAGAAACGGAAAGCAGAGATGCTCAAATTACAGCCAAACTATTAAAATTAAAATAATCTTCACACACAGACACAAATCTAAAATGCAATTCTGTAAAAGGTAAATTTTGCAACCAAAAATTTTTAAATTGCCATTACTAAAAAAATACAACTCTGATCTGTGATTACACATAATAATACTAAAATAGCTCAAATACAACAAAGCCGTTAAAACAAAGACATGGAAACTAACTTTTTAACATCAACCATCCAAAATGTATTAGCATTCCATTCTAATACAACAAAAATTAAATACTCAAAATTGAGACCCAATTCTATCCTTTTTAGACACTCTAATATGGGCCAAAATTAAATAATGGCTTCCTGTACCCCAAAAACACCCTCTTAGCTGCCAGATCTAGAGTGTCTCCCTCTGCTGGTCAGAGACTGAAATGCGTCTGACCTCTCTACCCCTTCCTGTAGTGTCCATCTAACAAACACAGCAGTCTGTTCAACCAGACTGTCAGTTTTATGAATGAACATGCACACACTTTCACACCATAGATGCATCCAAAACACACCCTCCCTTACAAGCACACATTCATTCATATGTCTGTATATAAATTTACTTTAAATTAATTTTAATGATACATACACACATTCATATTTTGCAATCTATAGACCACTATAGAAATTCTAGTGAAATACACAGAGAGCATATTGGGAGGCATCAGGAAAAAAAATGGCCATAATTCTGCAGTAAATCTCTTTTGACTGATTTAAAGCACATGTGCAGAAATATTGGAAATCTTAGGAGTGATCATTTAGAATAAGGGATGTAATATCACCAGTGTTTCACCAGCAAAAAATACCACCAGTAATAGCACCAGAAGTGCTAAATCTACATTTCTGTTAAGCTGACTAAATAAAAAACTCATCACATTTCTACAGCAGTGGAACAGCCTTAATATAATGAAGCTCATAATCTCTGGCCATCTCCTGACAGCAGATTGTTCCAGCAATGAGGTTAAATGTAATTTCTCTTTTGTTTCTTCTGACATCACGACAGTGAGGTCCTTTCATGATGACATACTGATGGGTAAGGAACTTTATTAAAGCCGTAACATCTCAGAAATGTGACAACACCCTCTTTGTCGCCAAAAGTGTTGAACTGCTTTGAACTGCCGACTGACAAAGTAGAAAATCCATTCCAAATGCAAATGTAAATTATTGTTACATACCCGTTTAACCCTTTAGCCACCATGTTGTCCTATTAAGTGGAAAAATTCTGAAATCATGTTGCCCTCTTTTGGTTGGCATGTGAAACTGCATATATTTTAAAACGGATAAAGACACAGTATCATAACATGCTTAAAATCTTACACCTAGAAACAATTGAATGTAAAATATTAACTTAGATATGTCTATGTTGGAAATATATTGGTCATTACCTTGTGGTTGCCCTACAAATTATTAATATATACTGTAAATGGCTCCAAATGAGCAGCAGATGCATTTCACCGTCCACAAGACTTGGAAAATGACTAAAAAGCAACTATACCTGTAATGCTAAACGTCAAGCAAAACCACCATAAACATCACAGTTAAAACTGTACCGTATCTGACTCAACGGACACAAACTGCCCTGTGCTTCTCACTAGGCCAGACTTAGCTGTAAAGGTCTTGTAAAGCTCATACAAATTTAACTTCTAACACAATCCCTTCTGTCTTTTCATTGTTACTGCTTTCATTCTCACTCACTCTCCTGTCTTCAGTAGGTCTCTCGCTCCTCCTAGGACCAGCAGGTCACTCCAACAGAAACAGGAAGTATCCGTCCTTCAGTCCAGACTGTATTCTCTTGATTTCCCACTCCTCTGTAAAGATAAGACACAAACCTCAGCAAAGGGAACATTCAGTGCATATCCTTTTCAGCCTCCACAACTATCTGTTTTGCTTACTCTTTTTTTCCTCCCTCGTTCATCACTGAGCTTGAGGAAGTGAAGAGGTGGGTAGTTTATTCAGTAACGGCTGATCTAAATAGAGATGCTCTTCAAATTGTATGTCTAATGGTCTATCACAGAGGGAGGATAACCAATCTGATTTAAATTCAAAACAACACTGTGTGTAAAGGAGGAGAGAAGACTTTTGTGGTGACAGATGCACTATTGAGAATTTCAGCGGCTCATATTTCAAGCTGTTAAAACGGATTTATTTAAAAGGACTGTACAGCCCAATACATAGCAGTAAATAAAACGATCAGAGCGCTGTGATAAGCAAATCTTACATCCACTCCCTCCCCTAAGCTGAATCAATACAACCCAAGCGGCATATCATTCATCTCATAAGTATAATGAGCACTTGTGTTATTAATCTCATCTTTATACGGGATAATATGATAGTTAATTCAGCTCAGCTGAAATGAATGAAAATAAGTTAATCACAAATACAGCGCTTAGCAAAATCAATTTCTTTGAGATATTCTAATGACAACACAAATACGCAATGAGTCCTAATTCCATCATGCATAGAAACCAATATTTCTCTCTGTTCGTCCCACTAACATATGGGATTTTCACACGGTTTTCTTCAGTGAAAACAATATAGATTTTGATTTGCTTGCGAATTATTTTAATAAAAAGCTATTGATGGAATATTGATTGTTTAGCTCGTGGGCCCGGCATGCAACAATCATTACGCTCTAAGCTTTCATTTCTACTCATATGGTCAATAAAGACACAATGTGCTTGTGGCCCTTTGCACACATGAGGACACTCATGTCCTCTAAATCTAAGTTAACTGTGAAGACAAGCCAGAAGACCAGCTCCAGTCTAGCATCATTCCAACATCCTGACTGTGAATCAAAATAATAAAACAAACATTTTGTGCTGCTGGTCTGTCTTTTAAAGGTCACAAGCATGAGGTGCTTCACATTAATTTAAAACAGCCATTATATGCTTATGATTTCCACCATAACTGAAACTTCAGCAGTACTAAGAAAATTTCATTTAAAACTGGCCTGTTTGTAGCGTTTATTTCCAAGAACCAGTTTATGCAATAACTGTAAAATTTGTGGCATCTCTCAAGGTTCTCCAAGTGGTTCCTTCACAGCTCTCCAGTCTGTACTGCTCCTCACTTTAAGAATGTGAACTCTGAACTCTAAGATCCCCTGTGTCACTGTGTAAAATCTTTATTCGTATGAGCACATCTTTTAAATGTGAGAGCCACTGGAGTAACAGCAATAAAAGACTGGAGAGAGATCAATGCTGAATGCATTACGTCTCAGTGCAGAAACTTGGCTTTAATAATAAAAAAATTGATCCATTAAGCTCAACCTAATTCTTTGCCAAAACGGTGGAGGCGCTTTGTTTTCTGCACATGGTTATGTGAAGAATTGCAATTTTTCGCAGAGACTCTGGTGTAATGACAAAGAAAGATGAAATGGGCTCATCAAAAACTACATATATATACTTTTACAGTATTAAAGTAGTTGGACCTTTAAACTTGCTAAGCTACACATGCCTTCACTGCTTGGACAACTGTGTGAACCTAAGAAGAACCAGTTTTAAACATTAATTAAACAAATGTAATTTTTAGTTAACCTATTTGTTTGTAGATTCTACTTTTTGCCCATCTTGGACTAACTATTTATGTTTATGTCTATGCATTACTGTACTTACAACCTTTCAGTAATCTGCAGTAATTGCAGAATGTATGTCTGGTGGTTCTCTTGGGCAGTGGTTCACCCCTCCCTCTTAACTAAAAGATAAAGATCATTAAAACTGAACACAACTCATCTTTCCTTTCAACGAGCACATACTTAAAAAAACACCTGCTAGGAAAGTAATTGACTTTATTTAATGACCTTAACAGAGAAGTTATATCTTGTTTACTGTGACTGCTGAGAGCTACACTTCACTAACAGAGAAGAGCCTGATGTAAGAGCAAAGATTTTTTAAACCTTTTTCTCTATTCCACCTTTTCTTTGTCCTGAAGTGGCCTAACATTTACTGAGCCCTTCTCTGATGACTGTGAGCATTCTCTACTCACACTTCAAAGGTTACCGGATGTGCCCAATTCAAGGCTGTAAGTGAGAGTTCCACTTTTGACACAAGGATTTTCCAAAAGACATGAAACCTTATCCACACCATTCTGATGGGCTGGAGCATTTGTGTCTATTCTGCTGTGTAGCAGCAAACAGCCAGGTTTAAGGGATGGGGAGGGAGGATAAAAAGGAGCACAAAGGAGGTAAACAACCAAACCCTCTGAAACAAGACCCGCAGCTGAATCGTTTGGACTTTGGTGGATGTGTAGGTCGAGCATCACAGCACCGAGACATTTCCTCCTCACAGCGTCCCTGGGCTGCCGCCGCAACTCAACACCGGTGATATCGATCGGCTTGCTAAGCCTCCACCAACCTGGTCAAACCCGAGTCCTTTCTGATATTTACCCAGCAAAGTATTCCCTTTTGCTAGCGCTGCCAAACCACAAGACATGGAGGGAGAAAAAAGTCAATTATATACAACGTGCTTGGTTTCCCCTCAAGGATAGAATCCACCCTTTCTAATCCGATCAATTCATGTCAGACAGGGGGCTGGATTCAGCGCTATCTCTGAAGCCCTGTAATCCAGGCTAAGTCTTCACACTGCCTGCCTCACCTCCACAAGAAAAGGGTTTGGTCCGGAGCGTGATACAGCAAATTAGTCGTAGTGTACATTCCGACACACTGGACTGGTTGGGTGCCAACATGCCAACACTAAGCATAATTGGATAAGCTGCATTCAGCCAGCTCCTACAAGTTCCTACTATAGTCAATGCTACAGTGCAGTGTTTGCCAACCTTTGTTGACTTTGTTGACAGACACTATGTACCCCTAAAGCACCAATTAGGGCAGCTCAAGTAACTCTTTATCAACACCAGAAAAATGTTGCTATTAACTTCCACTGAATATCATATAGCAAGTAATATTATGAAGAAACAAATTAGGATACAACACTAGTATTTTAACATCCAAATATAAAGTGGTCCCAAAAAACTATTTATAGACTTAAAAGGGGGCTGGAATTTGGTGGGAAGAAAACCATTTTCTTTAATCTTTTTATTTCCCCTTGTTGTATAAGTTTCCCCAAAGCAAAATCAAATCTTTACAAATACCTCCTCGAACCTGCTTAGGAACCTCCAGGGTACACAGACCCCAGGTTAAAATGAGGAATGAAATATAGTGCACCGCGAGGTATGACATTGCTTTTTTAAAATCCTGGTTTGACTTTTAGCCACTGCTGAACTGTATCCAAGCAGTATATAACTTTGAAGTGTTTGGCTGGGAGTGAGACATGGGATGAGGTCCCAATAATAGCATGCAAAGGCCAATGGCCAGTGCACACGGTAAATAAACAGGAACAGGGAAAGTGTGCTGGGACACTTTAATTTCCATTGACATATTGTGCCTGGTGTACAGTCTGTATGGCTCCATGAAAAAAGTGCAGTGATGGTCCAGGACTCTGGCCAAATAATGACATGCACTGTGTCCCTGGTCAGCTCAGCACCAGGTTTGATACGTCTCATTACACCAGTCTTTCAAATAATAATAATAATAATCTTTCTTCATCATAGTGGTTAACTCACTTTCTATGTCCAGTATAAACACCATAAGTGAAGAAAATAATATAATATTAAAAATATAATATTAAAAAAAAACTTTAAAAAATCTTATACTGTAATACATTTTGTGATACAAAAGAAACATAGAAAACATAGATAAAAAGACACCTGACAATCTACATTAGCAACAACAATCTATTTTTAAAACGATTCATAAACTGGCATTGAAACATGTCTACCAGGACTAGAACAGAACAAAGGCTTCTTATTCACATTGAGATGTAAAGCAACGAGAGAGACGCACGATAAATCGGACACCCCTGCTCTGTCTAGCTTCAAAAGGATCGGTTTGTGAGAGAGAGAGAGAGAGAGAGAGAGAGAGAGAAAGAGAGAGAAAGAGAGAATGAGAGAGAGCAGGGAGCAAGACCCACGCGATGTAGTTCCAGCCAATTGCATTCCAGAGAAGTGACCATGGCTGGAGATGAACAATGCACAATAGATCACTCTCCTCTAAAGGTATAAAAGAAGGCGGATGCAGCGGAAATAAGGCAACAGCAGAGACACAAGAAATAATCTGCATTTCTTCTGAAATCCTGAATGTATAATTGTTTAAATCCTTTATTCAGGTCTGTCATTAACCCTGTGCAGTGCAAGTCTCTAACAATCTGCATGTGAGGGCAAACAAGGAATCTTTCGCTCTCTGTCTCACCCTCTCCAAACCAGTCGCAGCCAAAAATCGCTTTAAATTGCTCCTCACTGTCGCAAACAAAAAACGCATTTAACACTCACCCATTGTGCAGGGACTGATCTCTCAACCACTCTAGCACCCTGTCAACACAAGCAGATATTTCCTTCCATGGATATGTAAACAGCCCACTAAGATTTCTTTGTTTGGATTTTTAGCTGGGTAGGTTTGCCTTTGCTGTGCTTGCTTTTACAGCTTAGAAGCAGGTGGATGACAAAACATCAGTCTCTCCAGGCACATGTGTAGACGATTGACACTCTACACAAGCAGTACACAATCACACACTCCAACACAGTGCTGTCAGCTGGTGTGTATATTTGCTTGAAGCCTGCTTTACAAAACTTAATATTTATGATTTTTGGACAAAGAGAACATTGTGCATAGTATAACCTGTGCTTAATAAAAGTGGAATTGTGAAAACAAAACAAATTCATTTACACACATAGCAGTGATTGGCTAAAAATAAAAAGCTTGGGCTTTAATGCTGTCAGAGGAAATGTGTCAGGGAACAATTGACATAACAGCTGGCATACAGGATATATAATAGGAGAGGCATAACATGGGATGAGGCAAATACTAGTTTAAAGATTACATGATAACTTAAGCAGCAAAAATACTATCCGACAGATTTATAAGATTTATAAATAAAAATCACATTT